>JAVTVY010055385.1:0-29847 GCA_036873755.1 Hanleya hanleyi
CGGGATTACAACGAATATTATGGATTAAGAATACTGATCAGCGATACGGATTTGATATTTTTGGAACATCTTGATGTCTTGCCGGCATCATTGAAAACTGTTGACAGCTTCTCTCTTGCAGGAAACAAGCCTATGTTTATGTATACTATGATTGTCTTCTTTGAATTTGGTGCTAATACTGTTATATGGAATAGGTTATGGACGCGGATATTCTCTAATGGACGACGGCTGAATTATGAATGACGGACTAGACGCTTGTATTTCACATTGCCATGCTTCTTTCCGATGTGCTTGGCAATGTTATCCCTTCCAGAAATCTCCCAACCACACATATTACATTGAAAGAGATTGGCCTGCAGCCTACATAAAAATGATTTTGAAAGATTATCTTCTATTTAAGTTTTTTAAAAGACCTAAATATAACATATTTCTCAAATGACTATTAAATAGAGATCACAAACCATGTTGTGACTTTAATGAAACCCTCACTTTTAATACAATAGAAGTTGGACATGCACAATGTTTTTCGATGCTTATCAAATTCGCCTGCCTGAGGTAATTCGTAATTCTTTCCCCCTTTTCGCAACCATCTATGCAACCCATTTCTACTCTTCAGTTGCCACTGAAAGGTGAAACGTTTTTGTCACAACCACACACAGTAAGTTTCCCGGATAAAGACGAACGAACAGCCGTTGCAGCGCTAAATAATCGTGCTCTTTCACCGGTTGTTCACATCTTCCTGATTTTGCAGTTTTTTGGGTAAAGCAAGGTAGTAAATAACAAATGTGGGGCTACAAACTAATGAATAATTTGGATTTTTCGAATGAAACCTTTAAGCATATAATTCTCACCTGCACCCTAAAACATAAGGTAACCCATTACAGCCAACGACACACCACTGACGGCAATGGCCAACACCAACATCGCCCCTGATATGCCTGATCAGCACCTTTGCCACCCGCTCGTAGCTGTTGGGGTTATCCATGACGGGGTTTCCTAGTTTGATGTCTGGTTTTTCAGAAAGATGGTCAGATGTAATGAATTTGTAGGAATGATATGGGGGCAGACTTTCTACCACTACTTGCGGATGTAGAAGATGATGTTCCTAATTCTGTGTCGATGATGTCATTGACGACTGGACCGTTCTTCATTTGTTCCATGGTTACCTCGTCGATGATGGATGTGATAAAGTTATGGCAGAGTTTTTTGAATAAGAGGTCACCTGGTTTTCCATTTCCACAATCTTAGCCATCGTGGTTTCGATGTGTTCACGGCTCCAGGCAATGGGATGGAGTGAGATGTGGGTTGGTTTGGATGGGGGATGTGAAATGATTGTCGCCGATGTGAATGATATTCGTCATCACGCTGACCATAGCTTTAGATTCAACCTGGATTCCCTAAGTCTTACTTACAAACTGATTGTTATCGGGAAAGGAAATAACAGGTTTCCTTCGGTGGTGGGAGCGACTGCAGGCTCTGCTGTTTGAACCAATTCTGTATAGTGTCGTACCCTCCAGAAGGCGCTGACTGGTTCACCAAATTACACACAGTTTTGTCACAAAAGTCAAGGGACCTACGAAATATAAGTTACGACAATAATACAGTTGCTTAACAACCCGACAAAGCGCGACCACTTTTTTCGACGGATATATCCTTCTATGACAGCCACCGCTTTCAGAAAACCTACCCCCCACTGGATTTCTCTCCACGAACCATCGGTCCAGCTGCAGTTGAAGATGCTCGTGTAATCGGAGATATTGGTCAGAGATATTGCAGCAATCTTTATATCCATTGATGAAATGAACTTCTCCAATTCCGAAGTGATATATTTCCATCTGTGCATAATGTGGGTCTGTGGGTCACAATTCTAGGTACAATCTTATGTAATTGCGTGAATGGGCAATATATTAGTGGTATAGAAAGTGTAAATCTCTGAGTATATGCGGAGTATATGTTTCCATTTCAAATTTGTATGCATCTGCCTACCAGGTAGTGTTTACTCAGTCTATCTGTCCGTCTGCCTGTCACACCCAACATGAACTAGTCGTAGAGTTCTGACTGGATCTTCCTGAAACTTTGCAGGCTAGTTAAGCATGCTTTGAATATCGTTTTCGCCATTTATTACAATATACCATTGAGACTCTCCTTCTGAGTGGATTTTTCTGAAACTTTGCAGGCTATAGTTGAGCATGCTTTGAAGGTGAGCACCTGCTATTTGCGAGATTAAATATCAATTGTTTTCATATTTATGACGTTTCTCCATCAATAACAGTATACCGGTAGCATTGGCTCACAAGTATAATCAACTACTGCTAGTCATACAGTTTCTATTGGATTTTCCTGAAACTTTACAGACTTGTAAAACATGCCTCAAATATGTCCACGTGCTATTTATGAGATCAAATATTGAGTGTGGTTCAATTTATCAGCAGTTGGATGTTTTGGCTCACATCACCCTAAAATCTCAAAATTAACCCAGAGTTTACTTGATCTGGGGGGAGGGTCATCTGAAATGATTTCTTTTGTCTTAAGATATATAAAGTGTGCATAGGAATATATATATATATATATATTCTTGAACACCAGCTCTTGAAACTACCTCCCCTCAGAAATGCTTTTAGTGAGCCTGTACGCCCAGTTGGAGGTTTCGAGTAAAGAAATGATTTTCATGGACATTGTGTTGCAGACGTTTACGATCAAAATATGAATTCAGAATACAAATTGTGTTTTCAGAGTGTAAGAAGCGAAAGCGAGGGCGGCCTTCAATAGCATCCAAATATCCAGAGTTGGCACCAAAGGTACAAGGAATTATCAGACTTCAACTACGGCTCCGAGTCGTCGGAGGGACGACGTTCAATATACTTACGCTATATTCGCTTTGAGTTTCGCTCAACCAGATCAAATCCAAGGATCAGGAAGACCTGCACGTTGATGTGTCCAGAAGTACTTCATGAGGGTTATGAAGGTTCCATATAAGCGAAACCGCAGAAGTGCCAATTACTACAAAGGGCTGGTAAATGCTAAGGTACCTGCAAGACTACTAAAGATCACCCGTATTTCCGGTATACTTGTGCTTGCTCTGTCTTGTGACGATAAGAATAAGGTGAACATTGGCACTGCAGCTGTTCACCGACAAGTTAAGCTTCGAAGTTTTTTCGATGTATGTAACCTGCCAGATTTGCCGGATCATGAATTTCCACATCCGAAGTCAAAATTAACACCATCGGCATACTTCGTTCTTTCGGCAAATAGGGATGCCAAGTGGTCCAGGAGTCTATCACCCGTTCAGAGAGTTGGAAGAGGACGCCGTCGTTCACTTTCTCCCCAAAATACAGGTAGTAAAGTACAAGTAAGCAGAGATGCACAGGGGCGAGAATGTGGGATATGGCCTCGAACTGGAGCTATGAAAGTCTTTTTACATTAAGACAAGTTTTTCCAAAGCACCAGACAGATGCATCTTAATAAACTGATTGTTCTACTTCTGGTCTTCTGGAATCCAGTGGGAAGTCTGTGGTAACAATCACCGACGGAGGGCCTGATTGAAGGAACGACAGTCCAGTCAACATTATATAAAGTTTGGAAGAGTTTGGAGGGAGATGGGTTTGGATGGTCTCGTGTTGACGTCATATGCTCCGTACCATAGTAGATTTAATCCCGTTGAAAGAGTTTTTGCACCTCTTACAAAATGGTTGACAGGGAGCGTACTGCCAATAACCTTGCCCGGTGAAGATGTCCCTCCATACCTCGGTCTGATAAAGAAAGAAAAACAAGTACATGACAATGCTATGGGCATCTGCTCCAAATTGTGGAGCAGGCGACAACGAAGTGAGTATGATGTGGAAGCTTTCACAGACCCCTGTGACGGCAGTACCTTGAAGTTCAAGGATCATGAAGAAATTTCACAACTGACAACATGTGCATTGTATAAATGACGAGGGGAATTCAAAGATGTCTGTGAGGAGTACCGGTTTTTGGCCAAACACCTCACTCGCAAGACATATCAAGTAGAATTCTTCAAATGTTCGTGAAAAACATTCGACCACTGCTCGAACAGACCTGTGCGAGCAAAGAAGTTCATGAGGTATTGCGATCGCCGTAGCGAAAGTCTACCACGTCCATCATTGCGGCCAGGCCCTAAGGGAGAGAGAGAGAGAGAATTAACGTTTAATGTCGTGTTCAGCAATATTTCAGCTATATAGCGACGATAATATAAAATTCTAAGTACTCAAGCCAATAACTTAGTAGTCCAACAAATTAAAACATACACACATGAAAACTTATGTAACAAACCGATTTCTCTCAAATAACCAAAGACACAGTCCTCTCTCACTCGACTAAAAAGATCTTCCAAAGTAGTCGCTTGATAAAAAGAATCTCTTGCAATCTTAAAATCTATGCATGGACATTACAAGACCTTCCTGGAGACACTGGATGATATACCTCGTGGTCCTTGCCAAATCACTGAAAACCTGCCAAGTTATGCCACACCACTCAAAAGCTGCAAAAAAACAAGGCCGTAGGCACATCCCTGATACAGTCAGTGACGGGAGACGCCATAATCGACTGGTTCATCGTCCACTCTGATTATACTGTGTAACTTGTGGTCTCCATTGCCACTCCCATTCCACTGTGCTGGTTGTGGGGTAGGGGACTGGACTGAGCCATGCATTCCCATATTCCGCCATTTCCAAGCCTGCTAACTTTGTCATGCTGTAGAGATAGGAAATTGTGCCACTTCACCTCTCAGAGGAAACAATTCTGATGAGCACGCATCTATTGATAGGTCTATAACATCGACTATATTTCAACAGTTGTTTGTAACTTTTTGGTCTCCATCACCACTCCCACTCCGCTGTGCTGGTCGTCGGGTAGGGGGCTGGATTGGGCCATCTCTCACTAACCCGACGGGTTGTCCCAGCAGCGTGGGCTTTCTCAGCCCCGTGGGCGTACAGCAGAGCTGTCGGTATGGGATGGGAATTGAGCCATCTTCAATAGTCTGCACCCCCATGGGGCTGACTGTTTGCTTCGGATTCTGCTGAAGGTACACGTGTATACTCGAACTGCGAGTGAGGACCAGAAGTGAACTGAAAACAGAAATAGTTGGACATTTCGAGGAATAGGATACTTAAAGTAAACCAATGCAATTTTAATGTATATTCACATGTAAATAGCCCAGGGATTCTAACCTTCGCAATCTTCGCAAACTTGTTAGGAAGCACGAAGCCATTTTAACTAAAAAGGAAATAGGGTATTTGACCAAATTTGAATCTAATAGCAGTAACTTTTACGGGGAAATGGATTTACAACTTCCAGCTCGCGGACGCATTCGGTCATTATTTGTTAGCGTGTGACGGCGTCGCTGTTCCGGTAGAGGGGATCAGTTAGTTTTCTTCTGTACGTCGAGTTATCTGCCTTTGTTTAAATTTTGCTGCATTTTGGCCTAGTGCAAGATTCTGACCCCAACAGCATTCAAGAAATGATGAAAAATTAATTAGCCCGATTATATCCCTATTACTTTTCAAATTCGATCTATTCTGATAAATATAAATAAAATAAAACCATATTTACAAAATATACAAAAATAACACAAGAAATTAAAACATATACACAAAATCAGCTGGACAATCTAATTACTTCTGGGTTTTTTTCTATGGAAAGCACTGAGAAAAACGACAAATACACAATGAGTTAATGTTAATATTTTTTTTACTATTTTTGTTTTCAACAATATGCACAAAAGACAATCAGATAGATGTGGATGCTGCCGTTAAAAAAGTGCCGAGCGGACGTAGCGTTAGGAAAGTTGCACAGGAATTCAGATTGAGAAACACAACCCTTTATGACCATTCTAAGGGGAAATTTAATGGTTTCGACACAAGACACAGACCCAACAGAATTCTGACGGACTTGGCAGAACGGTCAGTTATTGATTACATGATATATATATGGGTAAACATGGCTTCACTTAACACGAAAGATGTTGAAATTGACTGTCCTTTCAATCATCAAGAAGTCTGGCAGAGATTCTCTGGCCATTTTCCAGAATGATCCATCTGATAAATGGTGCTTGAATTTCCAATCAAACACAGCTGAATCAACACGTCCAATTGCTCAAGATCACAATGGAAGAACTCAACATGGTGGATAAACCAGAACAACTGTACATTTGCGACGAGATGGGGCTCAGTGGTAAGGAAAGATCAACTGTCAAAGTCATTGTAGGCAAAGGATCACATCCATATCAGTACAAACCAAGAATATCCGGTCACGCTCCTGGTGTATCTCTTCAGCTGGACAGGTTATGCCACGATGTATTATTTTCTCAAAAGTATTTTCAAGGCAATCTTTCGTCGAAACTAAGCTTGGAAGCGGATACATGGACAGTTTCCTCGCACCTCACCCCAGACCCCAGAAACGCACGTTCTCTACTTCCCTGGCCAATGCCACCAATCTACTCGAGCCATTGGATAAAGGTATCTTTCATATCCTGAAGCACGATGTGTCCAGCAGAGTAACCATCTGGGTTAGGAGCAGACTGCCTCTGGTTTTGTGACATCAGTTGATAGATCGTCCCGCACAACATCCAGACGGCTTCCAGCATCACAGACATAAAATCTTTCGTCCCCCAAGGTAGTCAAATTACAGAATAACCAGCCAGCCAACTTATGATCCCCGAGGCGATGACGTGACCGTACAGGAAAGCAGCGACGAAACCTGTGATACATGTGCCCACTACACTGTCAGAATTGTGGGGTATAGACGTGACGTACACAAAATAGTTGCGTCAAAAGGACCCAAAATATTTGGGTCAAAATCACGTCTATACCCAAAAATATCTGGTCAATTTGAGCCAATCCTTCTGACAGTGTACCTGTAGAATCCTTTGGTCAAGCTACAACAGGGTAGTCATCTGTCCTGCTCCCTCTCCCCTCTAGGTTAAAAAAGGCACAGGGAAACCAGGTAAAAGAATCAAGGGTTGTCACATCATAGATGGTCATGGAGATGGATAACCCACAGCCTTCGTTCTCTGAAGCAGATACCACAGAATATTTGGCAGGTACACAAAAAATCTGCGATGTGTCGTACTAATGCCACTATGAAATGGGTAGGATGTGATTGATCGTTCCACTATGGATGCCTACCAGGCCACATCATGTGGACGAATCCCTCTTCTTTGGCAGCAGTTGGTCTGGCAACAACTGTTCACCTGAGTCTCAACTTCAAATTCTTCTTTTGGCCCAAACTTTAGATAAAAAGGATGGGTAGGGAGTAGAGGGATCTGGGCACATTTTTTTCTGGGTGGAAGTTTCTGTCATCTGCCACAATTTTTTCTCACTCTTTTGCCCACCCCAGTAGTCTGAATTGCAGCGATATGCAAGAGGAACCATGGACACCTATGAAACAGTGTTGCAATGGTTTGCAGTAAAGCTACTTTAAAAATAGTGTTATTGCCTACAATTACTTGAAAAATATTCTTAGCCATAACTTTGATAAATAATATTAATTGTGTATGCCTATATCCAATTTATCTGTGCAATATCTACGGTGAAGCCTCTTAATTTATTATTTTGGCCAATTAGTAGATTAAAATATAAATTTATCTGTTGCTATTTCGTAGGTTTCCTATATATTGCCCATCGGAGATAAAAAGAGAGTCATTGACTCTTATTAATTAATAGTCATCAGGCTGAAAATCTGATAAAAATACAATAAAATAATATATGATTTAAAATCATATCCAAAGATGCTGCTGACTGCAGAGAGAGAGAGAGAGAGAGAGAGAGAATTAAGGTTTAATGTCGCGTTCAGCAATAGTTCAGCTATACAGCGACGTATTCTAAGTATTCTAACAAAAATAAGTCTACCCAGCAATCCAGAAGTAATCAACACAACACACCAAAAGACATACAGATACAGTCTTCTTTCACCCGACTAAAAAGATCTTCTAAAGTAGCTGCTCGATGAAAAGTTAATTGGTTGGTTGTTTGAATTTTAACGTCGCACATAACCTTATTGGTCACACGGCGATGATGACCCAAACAAACATACCCTAACAAAACCCTACCCATAACAGAAACATAACCAAAACTAAAAAAAAATTGAATTTCGAATTTTGAAAATTAGGCTCTACAAACACTGATCACAATGGATCCTCAGAGAGCCCAATCTGTTTGATACTTTAATCTACCTCCTGTGATAAAAAGAATCTCTTACAATCTTAAAATCTATACAGTCGACAAGAATATGTTTCACTGTGACATCTTCGTGGCATGGAATAGACCTTGGGACTGGCTCTTTTTTAGTAAATGTTCGTGAGTTAATCGTGAATGGCCGATTCTACATCGCCTAATCATGGCTTGATCGAAACATTTCTGGCTGTTCAGATGAGCATAGCCTACAGTTTTTTATAACTCATGAAGTTTGCTATTATTCACAGCATCCCATAAATATTGAAACAGCTTTCTCACATAAGTGATGGAGGGTCTTAAATCGCTATATGGGATTCCAACAGGATCAAACACATTATCTAGGGCTGCCTTAGCCATGTTATCAGCCTCAGTGTTACCTTTCATTTCAACGTGACTAGGGAACCAACAAAACACAATATCAATCTGTTGCTCAAATCTAGTCATATAACTGTAGAATATTCAAGATGGTGGGATGAGTTGAAGTTCCACTCTTAATCGCTTGAAGGCATGATAGTGAATCTGAGAATATCACATTTTTCCCTTTTAGTGGACACAATACCTTCTGAAACCGACAATATAGCTTTTGCTTCTGCAGTGAATATCGAACTTTTACCTGTTAGTCGACAGGTTTTAGTTTTGGAACTAAGATAGTAGCGTATGCTACTCTCTCGCCATCTTTAGAATCATCTATATAAATAGCCTGATGAGCTGTATTTTTCTCTCAGTAGACCAAATTCTTGTGTATACACGAGCTGGCTCATGTCTGCCTTTTTATATTTCGTTAGTGTAATATCTACTTCTGGTTTAGCTAACTGCCCTGGTGGAATTGGTAAGAGCTTGTTAGGTAAAATTTGAATAAGCTTTATACCAACTGCTACAATGTGTGGTTTCATACGAATTCCAAGAGGTGGAATAATGGAGTGCTGACTGGAAGTGTACAATTGTCTGTAATATACTGATCTGTAAATGTACTGTAAGAAATGTAAACATTTCATAGTATATATCTATTCATTTCTTTAAGAAAAATAAAACAGTTTTTGTGCTGTTATTTACCAATTGTGGTAAAGCTGTATCAAACACAGTATTGACTCCTATCATATTTGTACTGTCTTCATTCATTCCAACTGTACATGATAACGCCAATTACACCCCTGTGACTGTGGAGATCAAGGACAGTAAGCGCGCAGAGAAGCAATGATTGCTCACCAGCATAGAATTTCATTATCAGTCTCAACATACGTTGTTACTCTGAGCTGTTTTATCTTTCTCTGGCAAATATTTTTTTCAAAATTTTGCCTTAAAGTCTTTAAGCAATCCCCCGCGACATTATTCGTCTGGAAATTTTCGAAACTTAAGTGATCGCTTACTGGTTTGGTAACCCTACAGATTTGAGGTCCAAACCACCCTACCTTGAATCCCAGGGCACTGTAAATAAACGATGTTACAGAATTCCAACATATCGTAAAATAACAAGGAGAGTTGGGTCCTCAGTCAGATCAAAAGACTTTAAATTTTGATATCGATATTGTGCGTCAACAAAAATGGCGCGGAACATGGGTACTTGGGTGTGACGTCATAGCTTCATGCGTAGATACTGCAAGGCGCGAAATATTAACTATTCGTGATCGTATAACATTGGCGTTATGTACTTCAAATTCATGTAGTCTGTATGTTTATGTTGCTGGCGCTGAACTTAAGCGTGCAGTCATAGGTATAACAAAGAACAGAATGTCCCATGCAACTGATATATTTAACTGGTGAGTATGGCTGCTACATCATAGCATCACTGACACTATCGAGCCCCGTGGGGCTTCCCGAAATTGAACTGGGATGTCGTTGTGCACACCGCAGATCATGGTAAAAATAAGCCTCAGCTCCTCAGCGAGCTTGTCGTAAGGGTCGACTAACTGAAGCCCCAGGGTGTGAAAAGGAATAGGACTCAACATGGTGATATGTAATCCTGAAATATAGTTGAAAGCGACGTTAAATCATATTCACTCACTCACTAACGATCGAAATATCATCTAGAAATATCTAAAAAATAACTAACATAGCTGTATAGACTATATTGGCTGTTACATACTACATAGTATTACCATTTAAATTCCGGACCATTACAGACAAAAATCTGTCTGGTAGACATTGTATATATGTTAGAACAGAAGTGTCATATTCGACATCCAATATTCAGTTGTCGTCCACAAAACAATTTTCGCGTTAATAATGGAAATGTTCGTATAACAGTTAGCATGGATTCCAAATGTATGCAAGAGACGAAAAAGTAAATAAGAAAATAAAAAAATACATAAAAGTGAAAACCGACCTCCAGTATATGAACTCTAACAATTTAGTCCAGTCGCTTTAATAGGTGAATATACGTGACACGCCGGATTAAAGCATGAAACTTTGCACAGTTACTTTACATAGGATGCAAAAGCATATCCCGGGTAGGTGCCCGACCTGGGTGACCTTGTTCTCTCAAAATCCAAGATGGCCGCCACTATGGCCGCTAAATATTGAAATGGTCATATCCTTGCTCGTATGTTGGCTAACATCCTATTTGAAGTGGCCATATATATGTTTTGTGGGGCACGGAATCATAAACGAATATTTCAAATAGGTTACAATGACAGATTTAATCATAAATCAAGATGGCCGCCAATCAGTTGACGAAACTTGACGAGATATGGAAATTATTCATGTCCAATTAGTTTATCGTTATATATACAATACAGAACTTGAGCGGTGACATAATTTAGACATACGCGAATGACTGTGTTTCCCAAGTACTTTTGACAGGGCTATGAATACTGAGTCATGGCTGCATGTTTATTTACAAGGTCGTTGATCTTCAGGCCATCAATTTACTAATACAAGAACGGCATTAGTATTGTGGCTTTGCGCCATTTTTAACTGAAATCGTGAAATACTGGATTGAAGCTGACCCATCTCGGCACAGTAAATGAACATGTTATATACAACATTCCGCATGACGGTGAACGAGCTGAGTGACCTAGTTTTCGAAAAAATCCAAGATGGCGTCCAGTATATCCGTGAAACATGTGAATACCCGTCTTTCTGTTCAGTGTTAGTCTAGGATGTACATTAAAATGACTAAATATACCTTTGTGTTGTTCAGAAATTAATATATTGGTAATTCTAAGCCTTTGCAAAACAATAGTGTCAAAAGATACTATTTTAAAGTCAAACCTCGTATCGCAAGATATGTAAACTATGAAAGAGCATGTGAAAGTGCTGCGCAATTGTTGCTGAACCATGCTAAGTGGCACAAAGCATGTCATCTAAGGTTTCCCAGCAAAAAACTTGAAAGATCGAAAGATCGCCGAAAGAACAAGCGAATAAATAACGCTGGTTCGGGGGAAACACCAGTCTAAACACCAATCACTCGGAGCCTCTGGTAGGACAGAGCAATCTTCTGTATGTACGCTCAAGGAGTGCTGCAGAAATGCTCAACGGTGACTCGAGACAAGTCTATGGAAAATGGCTAACCAGCTGCAAGATACAGAACTCTTTATCACAAATTGCCGGAGGAGATTTAGCGGCAAATGTTTATTGGAGCTAAATAACATAATAGATGTTTGATGGCTACAATAATTGCTTCAGAATTTTGAAGAGAAAGAGACAAGTTTTATGCAGGTAAAAGTTCAGACATTGTAGAATCCCAGGTGTCCCCAGAGCCATTTTTCTACATCGAAAGATATGTTGAAGAGAAAACCTACATATTCAGGTTTGCTGAGTTACGTGTAGTATATGAAGAGCGACTAAGCATTCTGGGATTGTCGAAGACCATCAGCAAAAAAATTCAGGCTAAAAAAATAGGCTCCTAGCACACTTTCTGATGGAGTCAGGAGTAGTCTGATTAAGGACTGTAATATACGTGGGTTACCTCTACGACATCGCTTTTAATGTAGGAAACTATAGTTTCGCAAACACCCGGCATTCTACTAAGTATTGACTTTCAATCGATGACACGATTTGGGTCTTTCTCTCCGCACTTCTGTAGGTCACAAACCCCTAAATGGTTTTGGAGTGCAAGGTGGTATTACGGACTAAAGTTCCTGAGGATCAACGATTGGTCATTATATCGGACTGGGCGGAAAATGGTTTCTGATCTATTTTTAAATATTTCTACAATATTCAAGTCCAGAAAATATCAAAATGAGCTTTCCAAATTTTAAGAGGGAAAAAATCTGGGCCAGTTTGATTGGCCGCCCCCCAAATCCGATGCTCAGATGTCAGGCGGCATGCCATCTTTTCTATCGGCCCTGGCTCAAAACGATCGTGGGAATTGTATGCTGATTTTGTCATATGTTTTAGGAGAAAAGCTAAGCTACATCATGTGGTAGGTCATTCATGGTGGCGAATGTTAGGGAATATCGTTTTCGCAAGATGTGCGCAATGAATTTACTACATAATTAATAAGGCGATTATTTAGTGGTTTGTGACCTGTAAGCTCTCAAACATCTATTATAACATGTTGCTTCAATAGTGAATAAATCTCCTCCGACAGTCAGAGATAACATGCAGTTCGGTATCTTTAGCTGACCAACCTTCTCCCTTCGACACGAATCGGCTTCCTTTTTTGGTGATTTTTCGATCTTTCACATCCACTTAATTCCAAGTCGACGAGCAGTGCATCAAGTTCCTGAAAGCCCTTGCCATTCCTTACTAAATCATCGTAGTATTTCAAAGCTCCCTCCTCAGGTTTCTCCACAGGACACTTGGAATCCCCTCATCTCTCGCAACAAAAAATACAACTTCAGTAGAGTAATGTAACTTACCACACGGTATCTTAAAAAAAAAATGCAGGATGGCCGTCATGATGACGTGACCGTGACGTCATATTCGCTGAAGCTATTTTTTGGCCTATTTTTGGGCCGATTTATCGAAATTTTTATTTTTCGATTTTTCTTTTTAAAAGACAATATCTAGTTTTACCTAATTACTTTCTAGCCATTTTTCGCCGGAAAAAGTGCAAAGAAGTGGGCAGGAAGGACTGAAAACACGACTTTCTGAGATACATGTCCGCCATTTTGAATTTACCCACAATCCTCTGCTCTGGATGATATGCAAATGGCCTCAAAATGACCCCAATACGATAAGCTAAAAAGTTACGAAGTTTCAGCCCCCTAGGTTTCGTCGTTTTGGAGCAGCAGAGAAAAGTTCACTAAGTTGGGAAGGGCGACGGAAAGTGCCCCTCCCCCCCCCCCACAAAAAGACCAGGTAGGGTTAAAAATCTTATGTTTTGACAATATTTATGGTTGCAAAGGGTTCGAGGTACCAATATATCATTTTCTAGGCTTCACAAAGGCATATTTGGTCATTTTAATGAACACACTTACCCAACAACAAGAAGAAATACGGGTATTTATATGCTTGACAGGCGTACTGGCCGCCATCTTGGATTTTTCGAAAACTAGGTCACTCAGGTCGGGCACCGCCATGCGGAATGTTTGTGCATGTCATGTACATTGACTCTGCCAAGTTTGGTGCTTTAATCCAGCATGTCACGATTTCATTGAAAAATGGCGTTAAGCCACTAGACTATGAGGTCATATGACTTCGTCAGTACACCGGCATCGTTTTTCACCACCCTTTAATGTTGCGTTAATTCTATCCATGAAATCATTTCCAAGTCGTTTTCTAAACTACAATATTTCTCAGTCACGCTTTGATTGTGCCTGTTCATTGAAACACTATATCGACATGGTGTTCAAGCGGCCCTTAACCCAGTGTTAAACGGAATTAACACATGTTGCGTGGCGTAATGACCGAAACCTTGTACGTAACGTTCGTATTCGCCCTCCCGGGTATTTGTCTTATTTTTCCAGTTTTTTTCATACAGTGTACGCATACACCAATCATCCTTAGAAATGTTATATCCCTAGCATATCGAAATCGTCGGTAAATTCATCCTGCATTTTTCCCATTTTCCTTAATCTACATCTTGTGTGCCACCATTGCACCTAAAATTCTTATGCTATCCCCTCTTTAGAAATGTGATCTAAATGCCGATAAATTCTCCAGTAGTGCTTTATTTTGTATCAACAAATGTCCCAGTCTTTCCTGTTTGCCAACATATCACCCTATATTCTTGGATTGTCCAGTCTGTATCACTGCCCTAGACATACGCTCCGATGCCATGTGCATGTGTCCTACTTATAGTCTTTCCAGCGTACTGCATTCCCGAACTCCGCCCTATTTTCCCTTGTGCCAATGGCAAATAATAGCAATGTTCAACTAAGGTTACGCCGGAGAATCCACCGTATTCTCGGGTCTGAATGTGAGGGATGCTTTCCTGTAGAGTCATATGGTTGCTTATTAGTCGTCAGACGTCAATTTTTCCCGCCTCTTGCCTATGACTTATTACCTGTATATTGTAAGATTCTGCTGGTGAACTGTTAGTCCCCGAGGCCCGCCCTCTGTACATGTCATTCGACAAATATATGTAGGTTCATGGTTTTGGTGGGAAATTTAAGTCGTACGAAGTCGGGCATTGCAGGTTAGTTTTCCGGGTATTCTTGCATTTACCAGGTTTACCCCATATTGAGAAGTTTACTCCATCAAAAGTCTGCGATGCTCATCCATTAACATCAGATGAGTTATTTGTTTGAGTTGATCTGTCATCACAGCTTCCGAGCTAGCGAATCTAATTCCGCTTAAGCCGATGCTAGGGACTGTATGGATACTTCATAGCCTCCAAATGAACACATGGCCATCTGCAATGAGGCTACGTCCGAGAACCCACCGTATTCTCGGGGTTGAAAGGGAGGTGCCGAGTGATGATTCCTGTGGAGTCATATGGTTGCATTTTAGTCGCCAGATGTCGTCAGTTTTTCCCACCTCTTGCATATCGCTCCAATTTGACACTTCCCCTGACTCTGCTATACATGGCTTGCCTCTGTATAATAGTCCAATTCTTTTCTAACTTCACAAACATCCCGATAAAATCATAAATAAAACCACCATCCTGTCTATTCAATTCTATCCAAGTATCTCAGAACCTACTTTTCTGCATCTCCCTTTCTGCATAGTAACAGTGTGTGTTTACTATACTCCAATTCCTCACAAGCACTGCACTCTTCCCAATCCTCTTCAATCTATTACGGGTCGCCAGTGACCGAATCCAGCTTTTTCAAGCAAGAAAATCGCTCACCCATTAAATATTTTCCTCACACTTAGGGCATTACTGTTAAAGTGATTTTTTGCTGTTCACACCTGCCCTCCATTTGTCCACCCATCTATCCATCGTGACATTTCAAGGGTACTCCTTTCTTCTAGGGTTTACCCGCCATGTTTTTTTTTATCATCGATAGATCGATATCATGCTGTCGGCTAATTATTTCCATTATTTCCTCAAGGGCGCGCATTGCAGTTGCGTATGAATGGCTCCTCTCTGATTTCGTAATAGGGAAGACCCACATTTCTTGACCACATGATTCCTCCAACGTTTATAGTTGCTGATATGTAAAGTACCATGTTGATGGGTAATGCCCATTCTTCCTAATGGACCTATGAGAATTGATGGCCGTGTTCTCCTTCAGTCTGGTCGTGGTCAGTGATTAACGTTTCAATTACCTCAGTTATTCCCCTTTGGTGAGATTGAAAATCATGACTCATTTACGGCGGGAAAATTTCACAAATACTGGTAGGTCAATGTTCCTGATTTTTCACCAGTTGCGCGACGTGGAGGACGAGACAGTGTGTTTCATTGAAATCTTTCTTACAGATTTCTTTGGAAAATGGACCGAATATGATCATTTCTTTTCTACTTTCTATGAGGGCTTTCTAGGAAAATGGAAGCAATTTTAAAGGGGATAGCAAGGGTTTAATTTTTTTACTACGTAAATGGTATGTGCCTCCAAGTCATGGTACTAACATTTTTTCTTAAGACGATATATGGATATAACAGGTTTGCGTTAAAGATTATTTGACTATTGATTGAGGGGATTTCTCTTTTTATTTCCGGCTGATCTGGATAACTCTAAAAGTGCATCCAAACCATCCTGTTTGTTTCTACTGAGTCCCTCCTCCCACTCTACCTTAACCCACCTGTCTTCATCCAAGGAACTAAGCCGTCCATAGTAGCTTAGCTTCAACCTGATAATTTTCTCCTCATTTCTAGTCCATCCAGGCTTCCCATAAATAGCTTCCATTGCTGTCAGTCTGTTTACCCCTAGGATCCATCTGCCTGCCTTGAGTTGTACTAATTTAGAGTCACTACCGTTTGTCTATCAGCTCCACAATTTCCACTTATACAGTTCTGGGGATAGCAAATTAAGGATTCCTTATAGACTTCAATCAATTCTGCGCATTCTCTTAGTCTTTCTGACAATGGTCTGTTTATTACTCACAGAAGTACTTCTCTGCCTCCCCACTTT
Source organism: Hanleya hanleyi (assembly GCA_036873755.1). Classification (NCBI taxonomy): domain Eukaryota; kingdom Metazoa; phylum Mollusca; class Polyplacophora; order Lepidopleurida; family Hanleyidae; genus Hanleya; species Hanleya hanleyi. Next base: position 16,592 of record JAVTVY010055385.1, read on the forward strand.
ACTCCAAGATATTTGAATTCGTCCACCTCTCCAATCTTCATTTTTTTTTCATTTACTGTTTCCCTGTTTGACCTGCCCACTAAATATAACAGCACCCTTTATGGGACTATACATGCCCGTTCGCTCGAAACAAAACATTTCTGTTATGCCAAGGAAAATCTGTAACCGCTTTCTCTTTTTTGCTAGTAGTATAATATCGTCTGGAAAGACGACCCTATCCATAATTTGGTTCCCTATTTTGATCTCCACACCTCGTCTCAAAATCTCCAATTAGACGCAACATTAAAATGGTGGTGGAAAACGATGCCGGCATACTGGCAAGAAGTCATATGACCCCACAAACAAATATACTGACTGTATATTTCTAAAAAACATCACAATAACCAAAAGTGATCCCTGTGATGATCTGCACCAAAGTCACGCTTCTAAAACCTATGCTGAATTGGACTTTATTATATAGGCCCTTAACCCTACCTGGCCTGGGGGGCATTATGGCCCCCCTGCCAAACTTTCTGCAGTATCTCCGGAACGGCAAAAAATGGAGAGCTGAAACTCCGTGACTTTATCATTTATCTTATTGGGGTCATTTTGAGCCTATTTTCATAACCCCCCGAGCAGAGGATCATGGGTAAATTCAAGATGGCGGCCACGTGGTGTACCAGAAAAGTGATTTTTTGTCATATTTCTTCAAAATAAATTTCTGCTTTTCCGCAATGAAAAATGGGCAAAAACTATTTTATTTCATATCACATTAATATTTGCTAATTTTTCATGCAGTTTTTGTGGAGAAATTGTAAAAATAAAAAATTCGGAAAATCTGACCAAAAAATCGACCAAAAAATGCAGTTTTTCAAAATGGCGTCACTGTGACGTCATCAAAGCGGCCATCTTGGATTTTTTTGGTAGAGCTTGACCCAAGGGTATAGTGTAATAAGTTTCAGCCCCCTAGCTCAAGGGGTAAGAAAAATAATAAGGGGGGGCCATTTCGGCCCCCCCAGGGCTGGACAGGTCCCCAAAAACCCAGGCCAGATACACGCTTAAAACTAAGTGTCGAAACCTACTCGTAGAGTGTTGCAATAACCCTTTAAGTGTGTCCACAGGTACAGCACTTTAAAGTGCAGTCCCTGTGGACACACTTAAAGTGTTATTTCAACACTTTACAACACTTTAGTTTTAAGCGTGTAGGGTTAACTATATACCCTCCGGGAACTTCCCATAGTTGATCTCTTCATACTCTGTCATTATGCTTTTCTGATGTCTATGAAAGCCTGTCAACAACCCTGGTGTCTATCGCGCCTATGTTATATGGGTTGTGCTTATCTTGGCACATTCTATCACTCCTAAATCCTGCTTGAACTCTCCCGTTAAACCCCTGGCCTCTATGTCTCTCCGCAGTCTGGTACCTAAGATCCTAACCAACACCTTTGCGACAATGCTGATCAGTTATTCCTCCGTGGTTGTCCAGTAGCTTTTCATCTCATGCCATTTGCAACAGGTTCGTTCTAGCTATTCTCCATGGGAATCGTTTGGTCCTTCCTTCATAGCAGTACATTCACACATTCTAATAAGGTTATTTGAGATAAATGGGTTTGTTGTATAAGTTTTAATGTATGTAAATGATTTTGGTGTGTTGTATTAATTACTTCTGGATTGCTGGGTCGTTGACTTAGAATTTTGTTTGATTGTCGCTATATTGCTGAATCCAGGAGGGATTCCACCACAAAAGGTCCTTCGCTCAAACTAAGATCTTCTGTTCTACATTCGTACTCACCTCCTGCCATTGTGTTTCCACCATTTCCTTAATGTATGTCTTGCTCGTGGTCTGCGTAAGGTGTAAGAGCTACTGTTCTGTTCGTTAGGGATGGAATTATTCCAAATGCTCTGTCAGTATAGATCGTCCACCTTGAAGACGTATGTCTGGTCGTACGTGGTAACGGAAACTGGAGGATATTTCTTTGGGATTTGTTTCTGGAACAAACCAACTTTCATATAAGTACAAGATAAATCTCCCATAAGGTTATAATAAATATATTCCTCAAATCAAAGGCAAATACGTGTACGTTCATTTTCCAATCATGCCGAGAAGAGAATATAAAAATCCAGCCCTCAAGTAGACCGTTTCAAGATCCACTTTTCTGTAAAATTGATTAAATATTACTGAACGCATCTGAGTAGCATTATCATTGTGGCTTCTCAGTCGAACGTATTCATGTGTCAGTTTACCTGTAACTTGCGTGATTTTCGTCATTTGCTTTTTTGCCTTGTGATACCCATCATCTCGTGATGAACATCATCTCGTGATGAACACCATCCCTAGTATTCGATACGTTGATACGTACATGCCTACCTGATCCAGGTTCGGAGAAGTTGAGGAAGTGAATTAAACGAATTAAAGTATAACGACGGCGAAATAGTCGAAATGCAATTTATTTGTATATGAGAGTTTTGTTGGAAATGCCTATTCTCCTGCATCAACTCTTGGCCTCAGTTTCTGCTCTTCTCTGGAAAGGAATAATATGTTGATGGAAAGCTGATTTGAAAATATTTCTGCTCCCAAGTACACATAGCAAATCTATTAAATTACAGAAAAACTGTGTGCAGCCGTTTATCTTAAACAAAAGTGCCACCAGGGTAAGACTTATCATCCGCTTCTCAGACAGAGGAACCTCGAAAGACCACATTGTTATGTTACTTTACACCGGATGAGATTTACGTTGCACGTGTCCGTCTCCACGTTTCAACTCAAACATATATCTAATACTGTATCTGAGGTAGGAGGCTTTCTGATCACAATAGTTTTAACCAATCTAACGTACAATGTATGTCATGATAGTCCATTATCACTATGAGTCAGAGTTGGTCTGAATCGCTCTCCATTACCAATGTTGGCTCTTACACCCGTCAGTTGGATTATATCGGCCTTTCCGTGACTTATTATCTACCTATTTAAAATCGGTAGCTCAGTTACTTACGTTGGTATTTAAAACACCATTAAAATATTACAAGTCACCCATAGCCGTATGTCGGTCCGAATGAGCCGAAATCCCGATAAGCTTCTCGGTCATCCGCGCCTCGACGTTGGAAGTTATTGGTCGCTCATAATCCTGTCTGGCGAAATTTTGCTAATCCTGACACGGACATCACGGCGATTTCTTTAGTTCTACAGCCAGGAAGATCAAATTACATCTTATCGACGTGTCCAACCGATAGCGGAATTTTCGTCCTCTGGTTGGATTGACATGGCTGAAAACGGATTTTCTAACCGACAGAAGCCGCATTCAACCGTTCTATTGTATTTTACTGATACAGGTAACTGGAGGACTCCACGATACACTGCGCATCTATAACAGTATACAAGCTAAACTGACACCCCTGTTTAAATATTCACTTGTCTTCTCTTGTATTTTGTTGAGTTTGCTTTCTCTTATTAACAGAAGATAACTGTGTATTTTATATGAGGAAAATGCCGTTAATACAGTCGCACAAATCGAACTTTGTCTTGGAACAGCAAAATAATCCTCTGGGATATTTCATATATTTAATTAGAGTGGCTAGATTACTGCACTAATGCAGACATTTGGTAAAGAAAATATGAGTAATATTTTTACAAAATGTTACTAGCTAATAATATATCTTCATTAGATCGAAAAAGGCTTCCTAATAGAATGTAATATGTAGATTATATACGGACCCTTCTTCCCTGCCGCATCTTTTCCGCAATATAATTCCCGATCGAGAAATATTATGAGTTATTCACTTACATTTGATCAAATACAGAGGGTAGTAATCGCAATACAAGATTGTTATTTTTGGATGAATAAATTGAGAGAATATGAGTATGACGAGATTGGATGGCCGAAAGTATCACATGTAATATAAGGTTGTCTTGTTCAAGACTGAACTGGTTAAGAGAAGTTACCTAGCTTATATTATACCACCGGCATTTGTATAGGCGAGGACTCCGAATATTCCCACTTGAGGACAGGAAAAAGCGCATGCTTCCATAACCCAACTTCAACTAAAAGCACAATTTTATCTGCTCTGCAAACTGACCGAGCAAGCTGACATCTCAACATTGAATTACATATACTTAAGATAACAATTCATACTTAAGTATAGATATCAATGAGATGTTGTGATGACATGTGGGAATGGTTATAGTATATGCAAACCTAGCAATAAGGTGACTCCCGCGCTAAATTTTTTGCCTGAAATAATTAAGCGTGATTTGACACGAAGACAGTTTTGATATTGTTAATATCAGCTCTGTGGATTTAGAAACAACTCCGCCTGTTTGCCAACATCTTTACGCAACAACTGGCGGTCACATCGAAATTGTAAGATAAACAAATTTGGCTGAATTCAACGACTGGGAGTTGTGTTTGTGAGTGTGTGAATTATGGCGGGGGGGGTGTAGGTGAAAGAGTGAGGACGACACAGTAAAATTTCAAAACTGTGGGTTAAGATGTATCGATTTTTGTTTCCTCAAAGCATGAATATGAAATATCAAGATTAATAACGTAAATAAAATGGGTCCCTGTATTACATAAACCCGGCAATCCCCTGTTGGTCAGCACATGTAGTACACCTCCATTTTGCAAAATAAAACACATCTGCTGGGCGACAAGAGCGGTGATGCAAGAGAAACGATTCCTTGACGGCAAATTGTTTACATAACAGAAAAGGAAGAATTGATACATTTTATAGTCTCTTTTGTTGTGTTATTATTGACGATTTATTTAGTGATAATCTGTATTGTTTGGTCATGTTATTATAATAATGTCTCAAAATCGTTCAGTTACCGGACCATATTTGCTTATGACACCCAATTGGCGTAGCGTTTAAATTAAAAATCTATTGTTTAGTTCCGTGTATAAACAATTAGAACAATTTAAAGCTGAATGCTTCTATTATACCCATACACACAACGGACTATTCCCCCCACCGTTCCTGCCCTTCGGGTTCTTTTCATATCCCTCAATGAGGATTTTCAACTTGACTCGATGTTATTTGCCTTTCCTAGTTATATAATATGTGATTATATTGTATGCGTTGAATGCACCAGTGGCATGGTAATCCAGTGATAATCCAATGAAACGCAGATAATGGTTCCTGTTAAAGTGGAAAATAGTCAGCATAACTTTATAAGGTTTAAAAAATCAGCACAAATATATGATATAGATATTATGACAAATATGATAAATCATACCAATTTAGAGAGAGACACGAATTGAAGATAGTATGACATAATATGGAATACAATACAAGCGTCTAGCCCGTCATTCAATATTCAGCCGTCTTCCAATAAAGAATTTCCGCGTCCATGATCCAAACACCTAATTCATATAATAACATTATCACCAAATAGAACTTTACATAGAACTAGGTTAATTTCCTGTCAGACAGAAGCGGTCAACAGTTTTCAATGATGCCAGCAAGACCTCATGATGTTCCAAAAATAATATTCAGGGTAGCCAGTATTCCGCACATCTAAGCTTTTAAAAGTCTTAGTTGTAACCGATCCAGTAGTTGGACTCTTACTGGCGGACTTCTGTCATTTCAATTGTGTCATTGACAGGTTAAGTATACAGTCATCGTATATTATGACTCGCCTAGTTTTCGATATTCTCCTGCATTTAAAATATCTTAACATCTGACAAAGTTTGTTCTTGAATAGAGCCATTTGTGACCAATCGAATACGGCACATTATAGACATTTGGGCTTATAGGAAAGTGGAAAATGCATGTTCTGCTCTGAAAATAATACATAAGGCGACGTGCGACGCGAACGTCCGCCGTGAGTCGTATTTGAACGAAAATACCAAACGCGACGTGCAACGGACGTTCGCGTCACGTTCTCGTCGCCGTCTATCAATAGATTAACCTAGAGAATAGCGAAGCACAAAGACATTTTCGTAGCGGCCCCACGAGTGCTTCAAACTGACACTTCACACGACCCAATCGGACCACGGATGCCCGTTCAAATGCCTTTTCGCCATTATTCTCTGTCCACGCATGCGCAAATCGGCGGCATATCCAGGATATCCCACCCAAGTCCGGCGCTGCCCCACGAGTGCTTCAATATGATACTCAACACGACCGATTCGGACTAGGGATGGTCGACCTCTACCCATGCGCACACAGACCTTTTCAGTAAAATTCATACCATGGCATCGAGACCCCTCACATCGTATTCCTGAGCGTAAAACAGAAAAATAAGATGCTACACTCCATACTGTCACGAAAAATACCCATGAGTGGGTTTCTATTGGGTCTATCAGGTCCCAAGTATATATATCCGCCATCCAACACCTGATGCAAACCGCGGTATTTTCAACCGTTCATATTAAGTACGGAGTAGTCTAGGTTCTCGTTAATCGACGTTGAGATTGGTCAAGACTTGGATGGGTCACAAGGCGCTGTTCTAGCTGGGCTGATGAGTGTCCATAGTATCGCTGCATGTATGACAATGCATAATGTGTGTATGGCTATAACACTGACGGTGGAATATTAAACTCTGTGGTCAATTGTTCTCCGGACATTCCCGGAGATGACCGGGTATTACCTTAAGATTACCGAACATTCCCGACGATTCCCCGTCAATCAGACTGGGGATTAGTATTGATTGTGAAGTCACATGGACGGGGACTTATCCACATATTTAGTCATCTGTGACGTCATATAAACACGTGACCATAAGTGACGTCATCCCCGAAAGTCACCTTTGACACGGATGTGACGTCACCGGATGTGAAGTCATCCGTGATGTCATCCACCTCTTCATTTACAGCTTCATTTTCTCCAGTCCCTCAGAAATACGACAGAATAAGGGTTCTATATACTACTGTGTATAATACAAGATGCTTAATTTCGCATAATAACATTTAAGGTATATATTGTTACTTCACTGGCGTGATTTTTCTGCCTTTGTGTATCATATTTGTCGTAACGATAAATGTCATCCGGAGAACACTGGTCAGTCAAGCGGACCAGGCGAATGGAATACCTTGATATATTTTTGTAAACCTCAACTTAAACGGGAACTATACAATAATATTTAGTTGGAATCGCGCGGTTATCGGGCGGTTCAAAAAAGTACTAGAACAACCTAAGAATTAGTGTAGGGTGTACTGAACGATGTAAAAAGTACAGGGTCGGTGTACCATAATGTAACGGATTTACAGGTAAAACATGAATAATTTACAAAATCTTTCATCGGACGTCAACAGGCGACATCGGAGAGAATACCGAGCGGTGTACAAAGTACCAGAGCGTTCAAGAAAACAAATTGGTATGGAGAAAACTTGAACATTTAATCAGAAAACGATACAAAAAACAAAACAGACGAAATGTTGTATCGAACATGTAAAATAAATGGCCTACTGCGAAAGCGTATCAGACGGTAACAGAAAACGGCGTATAATAACTCTATCACGGTAAGAACGAAAAGATCATAATTTTCTAACAGCATACCGGGGGAGACCGACCAGGAAAGATAGGCGGGATGATTCCAAATCAGACAGACGAGAGTGCGATTAAAATCGTACACCGGGTACGTTAGGAAACGGCAATTTTTAGTCGTTATTTATATGGGACATACACAATATTGTATTGGACATCACAGGAGAGTGCACCAGACGACATAAAAAGTACCGGGCAGTGCAGCGAAAAAGACAACAAACTGATAGAAAACCTGTTGATTTAGCTTCAAATTTACAGTACCGGATGGTGAATGAAGTACCGGACGATATAAGCAAACAGAACGACTTAAATATCTCAGCATGATCTATCATAATAATAATCGCGCGAGTGTTTTTCTTGAGCTGCGATCAAAACTGACGCACATTTGTAGCCACAAGAATTCGCTTGTCGCATTCAATGTTAATTTATTTCTGTCCTTTACTGCCTTTGTGATCTGGTAATGGTTACTAAGTGAAATAATTTCTTGCGGATAGCAACTTCCTAAATAATTCTGCAAATAGAACGAATCATATAGCAGAACGCACCAGTCTTTCCTCTCTTCATCACTTCGCATCCTGACTTGGCGCTTCGCATCCTACCATCGTACTTCGCATCCTGACTTCGTGTGTCGGTCCGTAATCATTAACACATTACAGCGATGTTCCTTCTCGGCCATCATATAAAATACATTACATTATTATTTCCGAAAAACGGGCAAAGCGCATCTCCGGCAAACTAGGACCGGGAGTTTCTGGGGCCTATACGAGCCCTGGTCCTTCGTCTGTTGCTCTTTGAGAATTCGCTTATTTTAACTTTGTGTTAATAAATCATATTCGTATCGTACTGTTTTCTAATGTTCAATACGAAATACAACTAGATAGTCAAATAGAATCAGGCATGATGTGTGACTTTTTGACTGCGGCGATCCAGGATCCAGAGCTTCCTTGGCCTATGTGGCCCCTGGACCCTCGCCGGTTGGGCTGTCATAGTCGAACCCCCTATGAATTTTCGCTAGATCCGCTCTTGAAGCTGCGTGTTTTATGTTCATGTATCTAAGTCTGATACACGTGTAAGACGGGGATGTCCCTCGCTCTGCTCTGGAAAGACGGTCTTACGGTTTAGGGTGAGCTCGGTGCTTTTTGGGCATGAATCATCAATACCACATACCCCTATACCCAAGGAATTAACACAACAACCAAATTTGTGTATAAATGATGAATGGAAATTTAATGCAAACAGGAACTAAAGATGACCATGACCTGTGTAAAATACAAATGGGCAGGTCAATGGTCGAAAACCAAAAGCCGCGACATATACGCGAGAGAAATATTTATTTACTTATATACCGTAGGCATTTATTGAAATCGAATATGGCTAAACATCAGCAAGACAAGCATAACCTGCCAATTAACCTACAATACAAATGCTACTATATCAAGTAGCTCCTACATGTAAGGCCGGAATGAAATATACTGCAGGCTGCAGTAAACATGGTGTCAACAAATATACTATCTGACACAGGTTATCATTTTTGACAACTGACAGTAGGGTAGTAGGGCAATTAGCAAACAGACTGTCCTGCTATAAGCATATTTATTATTACAATAAATGAATGTACTCCATTGACAGATATCAAGATGCATTAATAATGTTACGAATGTTATGCAAAATATGTTGATGAGCGGTGAGCATGCTACATTATTGGAACATATACAAGTAATATATATATAGTCTATTGCTGGGAACGATATTCATATTCCCAGAATTATCTATCATAATTACAACAGGCTCCCAAACAACGCGCGTAGTAAAATGGAGAAAGGTTTCAATTCTGACTGAGGTTTGGCCCTATAGCAACCCTTGCAATGAGTAGTTGCTATACCCCAGGTTAAATATCACCCAATATGGCAAATAATTAGCCACAAGTTCACAATAATATTATAACCAGCATATTATAAATTGTAGCATGTCACCGTCACCAAACACATCAGTAACAATTATTATTCATGGATCCAGTATCAGAACTAGCCGACATTAAAGTTATTTTTAATGTTCCACGAACTGCAAGAAGAAATCATGTTATGGTACAATTCTGGGCGAGTAAATTATGTCATTGACAAAATCAAAGTTGCCCAGATGTCGTGAACTCGATGTACACATTACGAAATTCAACAGCTATAAAATGCCAAAGCTGAACTATTTATAAAATCTAGACGAAGTAAACTTGCTGAAAAAAGACGACGAAGAAGATGCTAATTTAATATTTAATTCCGTACTGAAGGCTCAGAGTTTGTTTTGAAGTCGCCGAATACAAGAGGTCACATCACGGTGACGAAATGTCAAGGCCGACAAGCTGCACCGGAAATGATCAAAATATATCAAATATTTCAGTAACCAGCTTGATAAATATGATTTTCCTGAACTAGAGCGTCTCACAACATCTGGGCAAATATATTTGTATGGCCTTTCATCTTAATTTATAGCAAAAGGAGCCTAATGGGTACTCACCTGTGTAAAATACAAATGGGCAGGTCAATGGTCGAAAACCAAAAGACCGCACATCAAGTGTCGTCTGCTTGCATAGGCCGAAAGAAATGCAGCGATCTCATTGGTTAATGAAAATGATTAGGCTCTAGAGGGGGGTCAGTGCAATGGACTTGTGGCATAACTCAATCGGAACACAAAAGGTTATGTCCTTATAAAAAGACCCTGCTGTGGCCAGGAATCTATAGATCGTTTTAATTTACCTTATTTATATGCGAAATCAAAATACCCCACGGAGATGAGCTGACAGCTAATTTCTTAGCTGCACAGATACGCTGAGATATGTATATATATATATCTTAATACACTAAGAATTCATGTGTGAGTAGGGAGAGTGGGGGGGGGGGGTGCCTACGCAGTTATGTTTTAAGGAAATGTACAGTAATATATTTAGTAACAACCATAGGAAAATCTATGGTGGTTACACATTCCCCCCCTAAAGAAAGCTGGAGGAACCATAAAAAGTGGAGCCAGCAACCAGACGAACACTAGAAATTACCCAGGTGAGTACGGTAACAAACAGTACGGTACGTGTTACAAACATTACAACTGGAAAAAGAAGCAGTGTACAGCAAATGCTTGAAGGAGAAAAATCATCATCGCTAAATGCATATTACAACAGACCAATTTGATCTGCTCGCGCCAACTATCCGGAAGTTCACGCGTTAAACACCACATGCACAAAAACATGACCCAGTACAAGAGGGGAACACGGACTAGCACTCCAACTGGCAGCATATACAGAGTTAACATTCTGAACCCAACACTGTCAGTGTAAATTGTCACATACAGCCATTGCTTATTGTTTTTGAAAGACAACAAGATAGACATTCACTAGAATGATAGTGATAAAGATTTAATGACAAACCATATATTCTTGAGGCTATAAGAGATCACTGATTTACAACTATCAGACCCATTCAAGCTACATGTACATGTTATATACATACCTTCTGGACGGCTCTCTTGCAGGCCTGTCATAGGACTACCTATAGGCTAAGATTGCACTTTTCAGAAGTTTAGCTCTTCATAGACTTAAGGTAAATGGATCAGTTGCCTATTCTCACACATATTCATTACATGACAATTTAGACAAATACAATTAATACATACATGTATAACATGTATAAAGTGATATTCAATAAAATTATGTTCGGAACAAATCAGATTCATAAATACTTAGTGAAACAAATCCGCTAAACTGATGGAAATTACTGTAAATTCAGTTTATATCGTGGATCATCACAGAAATTAACTGGATTAATTGCTGGAGTTCAGATATTTCAGAGTTCAGATAATTCAGTCAGTGTTTCAGATTCAATTCCAGGGAGTCCACAAGAACAGATGTTAACATGATGGTATAAATGGAGAATTGTCATCAGATGCATACTAGATCGGTATTCCAGGTTAATCTCACTCTCACAATTTTTTTCAATCTGAATGGCCATGCAATGAATCATAGCTCAAAATGACAGACAACGAGTGAGTCAATCAGATTATTCTTTGACAGGTATAAAATTAACTCGGTGACCTCCAACCGATGGCTGGTCAACATATATAATATCTACATCAGAATTTACCGAAAATGGATATCAAATTTTGTTTCACTGGACTTATGGCAAAATTGACACTATAGATCAGATACACACCCTACCCGAAATAAATGGAGGGATTGCATGCGGATTGCATGCAGATCGCATGCGGATCGCCTTCCGCATGCATTCCCTATGCCATCCATGCCATCTATGTGATCATTAAGCGCTCTATGCGCTCATTTTGCAATCATGATGCTATCCAATCAATCATTCTTGACAGGATGAAGCGCTCCAAGCGCTCATTTTGCCATCATTATGCTATCCAACCGATCACTTTTGCCCAAATGTGTTAACCATGCAATCATTTATGTGATCTGAGTGATCATTTTCTTATGGTCAAGCGATCCTTACATCTTCTTTTCAAAGTCCAAGTGATCAGACGGAAAACTTTCTAAGTCCAAGCAATCCAAAATGATCGCTTAAATGATCGCTTGGTGTCTGTCTCCAGACCAACATATGGTTTTGATTTCATAGACCATTAATCACCGATCTCCATGGAAACCCCGCCAAATTTAAAGGGGGATACTATCATATGACCAGATTTCAAATTTTAACCACCACCACCATGCAGTAGCTGTATTTTCTTTAGCTGCAGTTTTGGATATTTCACATTGGATATAGCCTAAAATGCTCAACCAGAATTGAAGAACACAACATGATATACTGGTGTGAAGTTTTTAGCTGGCAGTAACATGGAAAGAGAAGTTATTTGTAGTGAATTCTTTGATGTGAGGAATACACAATTTGCACAGTTCTTGGTCCGGACAGGGTCACTCCACTCCAGTGACAATGGATCACAGTGTATTTCCACATAAATCTACTAAGATATTAAGATTTGAGGGTAAGTCTGTCATTCTGTGAAGTACTCACCAGCTTGAAGGTCACTCTACAGTTTGAAGAATTGCCATTATTACACTTTGGATACATTCTGAATATATTTTAATTTTAGCATGTATGTATAATTTAAGTATTTCCACTTGTATTTACAATGTATTAATGAATTCATTAATGGTCAGTTTCAGGTCATTGATAAAGTTACATGTAGTTACTTGAAATGTTTATGTTGGACCAATTTTGCTCTTCAGAAGGTTTGAACTGTACAGTATAAATAGCACAATTCATACAACCTCTACATGTACATCTGTAGCTTACAACGTACTTTACATTTGCCCATTTAAAATGTCAGTCATTTGATTTATGTGACTCCTAGTGTACAAGAGCTTTTGAATGCATGCGTGCGGAATGCGTGCGGAATGCATGCGGAATGCGTTCATGCTGATCATTCAATTATTAATGCCATGCGATCATTATGGCTTCCGCATGCATTCAAGATGAGGAGCGCTTCTGATCATTATGCCTTCCACACTTGGAAGGCATAATGATCGCATAATATGTACAGCAACTTGAAACAAGCGATCACTCGAGTGCATAATCATGAAGGTTCCAATTTAATGCATGCGGAATGCATGCGGATTGCAATCACACATAAGCTGTAGGAATGCATTCCGCACGCGTTCCGAGCGCTAACTTTTTCGGGTAGGGCATGCTCCTTCTATCCTGGGCCAGCTGTTACCCAGAGATAAACTACTATATTGGAATAGTTCCTGTTCATTTCAGGGACTCTTGATGTTCTTTATCAAGTCGGGAATAGATAAA
>JAVTVY010055386.1:0-30714 GCA_036873755.1 Hanleya hanleyi
CGATAGGCTTCTAGTCAATCACGAGTTGCATATTTAATATGAATTTGGAGACCCTAGCTTCAATCCTAACAAAAATATAGCAAGCACTAGAATTTGACCTTGATAAAATAGGTCAAGGTCGGTCATCTTCAGTACATCTCTGGACCTTCGCCTAATGTATACATAGTATTAATTTGGAAAGCTTAGCTTTATTTCTTCGTGTTAGACCATAATAAACCGTATATGACCTTGAATAAATAGCTCAAGGTCAGTCAACTGCGATAGGCTTCTATCACCAGTTACATAAGTAATATGAATTTGGAGACCCTACCTTCAATCCTTCCAAAATTATAGCAAATAATAAAATTTGACCTTGATAAAATAGGTCAAGGTCGGTCATCTTCAGTACACCTCTGGTCCTTCCCCAGATGTATACATAGTATTAATTTGGGAAGCTAGCTTTATTTCTTCATGTTAGACCATAATAAACCGTATATGACCTTGAATAAATAGCTCAAGGTCAGTCAACCGCGATAGGCTTCTAGCCAATCACCAGTTACATAAGTAATATGAATTTGGAGACCTTAGCTTCAATCCTAACAAAAATATAGCAAGTACTAGAATTTGACCTTGATAAAATAGGTCAAGGTCGGTCATCTTCAGTACACCTCTGGTCCTTCACCAGATGTATACATAGTATTAATTTGGGAAGCCTAGCTTTATTTCTTCGTGTTAGACCATAATAAACCGTATATGACCTTGAATAAATAGCTCAAGGTCAGTCAACTGCGATAGCCTTCTAGCCAATCACAGTTACATAAGTAATATGAATTTGGAGACCCTAGCTTCAATCCTTCCAAAATTATAGCAAATACTAAAATTTGACCTTGATAAAATAGGTCAAGGTCGGTCATCTTCAGTACACCTCTGGTCCTTCGCCAGATGTATACATAGTATTAATTTGGAAAGCCTAGATATATTTCTTCATGTTAGACCACAATAAACCGTATATGACCTTGAAAAATAGGTCAAGGTTAGTCAACTGGGATAGACTTCTAGTCAATGACGAGTTGCATATCTAATGTGAATTTGGAGACCCTAGCTTCAATCCTAACAAAATTATAGCAAATACTAAAATTTGACCTTGATAAAATAGGTCAAGGTCGGTCATCTTCAGTACACCTCTGGTCCTTCACCAGATGTATACATAGTATTAATTTGGAAAGCCTAGCTTTATTTCTTCATGTTAGACCATCAATAAACCGTATATGACCTTGAAAAATAGCTCAAGGTCAGTCAACTGGGATAGGCTTCTAGCCAATCACAGTTACATAAGTAATATGAATTTGGAGACCCTAGCTTCAATCCTTCCAAAATTATAGCAAATACTATAATTTGACCTTGATAAAATAGGTCATGGTCGGTCATGTTCAGTACACCTCTGGACCTTCGCCAGATGTATACATAGTATTAATTTGGAAAGCCTAGCTTTATTTTTTCATATCATATCACAATAAATAGTATATGACCTATAAACATTGGGTCCAGGTCAGTCAACTGGGATAGACTTCTAGTCAATCACGAGTTGTATATTTAATATGAATTTGGAGACCTTAGCTTCAATCCTAACAAAAATATAGCAAGTACTAGAATTTGACCTTGATAAAATAGGTCATTTTTAATAGGCTTCTGACCCTTCACCCAATACATATGTGGTATCAATTCACAATGCCTGGTTATAATTCTTCTTGAGATATCGTGTTCACAAGAAAGCCAGACGGACAGACAGACAGACGATGCCAACGACGACAATACCCTTCGGGCAAAATTTGCTCGAGGAGTAAAAATGGTCTCATATTACAGAGCGCTCTGTAGTATAATGTGGAACGTACTTATTAGGGGCTATCCATCCCTTGACTAACAGTGTGCAGTTCTGGATTTAAAGGAATATGCATTGTGTCATTAAGTGGATATTCAAGAACATTCGTTTGTGTGATTTTGAAATATTGATAATGAATTCCGAAGCAGTTTTATGGTTTCATTTGATACTGGGACGTACGTCACTATAGGAAGATATCTACCATCCGTAAGTACCTACACATTATTCTTTATGCGGTTAAAAATAACGCAGGCCTGGGAGTTTGAGCTATACGGTAACCTGACCTGTGTTACATGTGCTGCGTGCTTAACGTTAGTGCACTGTACCGTATGTTATAATCATACACACTTTGAACTATGGTAACAAGCTTTGTATACTTGGGTATTGTTAACCTGGTAGTAGTATGTAGTGGAAATTTTTTCCTTGCGTAGAGATATTACAGATGATGGGTTAGAAGCTTTGGGAGGGGTAGAATGTTGTCGTTGATAGGATATAATCACATTAAAATATACCCTATAATGGAGGTTTAAAGAAGTGATGTATACAATTACAGACGTCTAGTCCGTCATTCATAATCCAACCGTTGTCCATTAGAGAATATCCGCGTCCATAATCCAAAGATCTATTCCACTTTCCACCTAACAATATTAGCACCAAGTTCGAAAAAAGACATTCATATTATACATAAACATAAAGTTTGTTTCCTGCAAGCGAGAAGCGAGAGAATATAACATAGCGCTATAGTAGATGATTCTCTCAACGGGATACATGTATGTAATATTGCGATAGTCAGATACTCCGTTAAGTTGAAACAAGGGATTGCTGTATTTCTAGCCATGATATATTATGATGATTCATTTTCGTTGGGGAGAGATTTTTTATGTGAAATTGATTTCACTCACCCCAGATTTTTCCAATGATCTGCGGGTAATTGATGCAATGACTTTGGTTTAAATGCCTATCTGACATGGTTAATGAATATTCAACCCAAAATACTTTTGGAGATTTCAAAAACAAGTTTTCAATATATTTTCCATTATACTGTAAATGTTAAATAATTTGATTAGTTAATATATATAAAAATGTGTTGCTTTCTTATATCTCTTCGCCATGGGCGAAGCATTTCTTGGAAATATATATGTTTCAATATTGTTGTGCACATGGGAGCTCAAGATTGTATCTTTGTTGTATTTTGAGTGCCTAGATGGATGCCGGCACAAAGGCCTTAAATATAGCATAGCCCTGAAATTGTAAGCCTGCCTTAGCGTAGACCGCACTTGCATATCTGGTGACACGTGTATTTAACACACAGTTGTTTAGCGGATAGCTACCATGCAGGCCGTGCATTTCAGCATAGCCCATATCACTTTCACCCTGCCTTACTGTTGAGCGCGCTGGTATATGGGGATACATGTATCGTATTTTAACTCGCTCAGTTGTTTTCTACTTTGAACTGTGGCTTTCGCGGTAGGAATGTAGTGGTTATTTTCAAGTTATGCATATATTTCTTGGTTAATGTAAAACTGGTTATAACCCCACAGCAAAATGCGAAAAATAATAGTAGTATGTAGTGGAGATTTCTTCCCTGTGTAGCGTTATTACAGCTGACGGGTTAGAGGTGTTGGGAAGGGCAGATTTTTGTCGTTGATAGGATATAATGGCGTTTCATTTTCCTTATAATTGCGGTGTAAGGAGGTGATGCATATAACACAACATAGCTTCATTATGACGCTTCATCTTATGTGAAATAGAATTCACTCACCTCTGATTTTTCCAATGATCAGCGGGTAAACGTGATTAGAGCGACGTAGGCATCTTCGTCCAGGTGAATGGAGAGTAGTTATTCACGTCCGTTTTCACCAGATTTACCTATATGGTAGAGATGTGATTTCCGCTTTTTCCCAGGCTTTGTCCGTGGTCTTAAGACACTTCAACGGGTCGCAATTACCGATTATTGCAATATAAAGAAGATCATGTTCAACAGAAATGTTAATTTCTATTCCATGGGCTAGGTATGCTGTCTACCTTTGAAGCGAGATGAGCAGTTGAGTGGCTGACGGTAGACGAGACCGCTTATCTATATGTTCGGGGGAGAACGTGGCATGATGTCATCGGCTATAAATAACCGTATACGTATAGATAGGTAGTAAAATTAGGTACTCTCAGCGACTCCGAGTCAACCAAAACAGCTTCGCACTCTCTACGGCCCCGCGCACCTGCTCGCACTTATGACCCTCCACCAAAATAGCTTCGAACTCTCCGTACACCTGCTCGTATTTATAACCCTCCGACCTATTTAAGTGACGTCATCGGCTTCCAGCGTCCATGTTCCCTCGAAGTCCCTTTTCCCTTTCTACTATACTACCACAAACCATATGCTTTCGGCTTATGCAGGAGAAGTTCGTGATTGACAGAGTCAAAAGCCTTAGAGAAGTCAGTATAGACTGTGTGAACCTGAGAGTTATTGTTCATTTCTGTTGTAATTTGTCTGTAAAACACACAAGATTTGTAATTGTCGACCGCTTGGACCGAATTAAACTGTGTTGTTCTTCACAAATCATTGGGTCAAAAAACGCCTTAAAGTGGTCATTTACGACAGTTTCAAAAACTTTACCTATAAGAGGTAACAACGACACAGGTCTATAGTTTTTAACTTGATGTTTGTCACGGGATTTAAATATTGGCACAACATTAGCATATTTCAGCACATCTGGAAAAACACCGACTCTCAGTGACATGTTGAACAGGCGACACAAAGGAACACAAAGTTCGTCCGCACACATCTTTAAAACTTTACCAACATGATTCTCAGTGACATGTTGAACAGGCGACACAAAGGAACACAAAGTTCGTCCGCACACATCTTTAAAACTTTACCAACATGATTCTCAGTGACATGTTGAACAGGCGACACAAAGGAACACAAAGTTCGTCCGCACACATCTTTAAAACTTTACCCGTGATATTGTCATAGCCACAAGATTTGAACGGAATAAGTTTGACAAGGCACCTGTGGACTTCTTCATAAGATAACTCGATGTTATTTAGTGTGTCAGATTGAGCTCTGGGTAATCGGTAACACTGTCTTGATTGAACACCGATGAGAAAGATCTGTTCAACATTTCTGCAATTTCGTCTGTCTTAGAAGAATCAGTTTTATTGTCACACATATAATTAGCGACAGATCCATGTCCCTTTTTACTGTTTATGAAACTCCAAAAATATTTTGGATTATCTTTCACATTTTCTTCAACAGTTTTCAGATAATCTGCATATTTAATTTTCTGAGCCATTTTTAGTTCCTTTCTTATATCACTAAATACTTTATATTCCAAGGAAGTTTTCAATTTCCCATTTTTCTGGTACTCCTTGAAGACCAGTTCTTTCTCTTTGACGAGAGCTATTAATTCTGCGTCGTACCACGGGGGAAAGTTTCCCCCTTCTCAAACGGATCACGGGTACGCACTCCTTCAGGACTGAAAACAATGTATCGTAAAAGTAATTAAAAGCTTCGTGGACTGAGTCAAAAGTTTCTAAAACTGACCATTCAATACAAAACAAAAGCCTTTTCATATGGGTAAAGTCAGCTTTCTTATAATTGTATACCTCTCGGTCCGTGCGGGGTAGACTCTCTCTTTTCATTGGAATAGAAACAAATCCCTCAATAGCTTTGTGATTTGAAGTCACAGCTGCGTCAGTAAAATCCGTCTGGACGGTACACGCTCACTGCATGTTTTCACCATATTAAACTGAGTTATCCATGTAAGTTCAGGATATCCAGAAAAAAGTAGACACATTTGAGGTCGACAAGAAAAATAGTGGGGTTCTGGATGGCCGGTCTCCGCCGATATTTCTCATGTTATTTCCCTGAGATTAAAGTCGCCACAAATCAACAACTGGTCATGTTCTCCCATAGATTTACACACACAATCTATGGACTGGTCTAAAAGTTCAATAGCTGCAGGTTTTGAATCCGGCGCAATGTAAACTGATACCAAATAGAGAGATTTTCCGGGTAATGAAACATTTGGGGAATATTTCCCCCAAATCTAACTACAATGGCTCATTTCCACCTCTCGTAGGTCATCCGATCTTGAAACGGCTGAGGTAGGTCACGTGACTACCTATCCTAAGGAATGTTGAGTAGATGGCACCACCTGTTAGTTTCTAGTTGAGGACATATATGCTTGCTCTCAGTGAAAGCGCCTGTTCTTGCATTGGTGCTTAAAACTTACGTCCACAAATGTGGACGCTGGGATCCAAGAGGATATTTGGTCATATTTCATAGAAACTAATAATGACGGATAACTTTGCTCTGCTAAGCTCCATAACAGACCGCGTTGATCAAGGGACTGTTGATGGCGTCAGTGGCCAGTCGTCGGTGAAGAGCAGTGAATGTACATCCTTTCCCTGTTAACATCTGCATTATTATGATATAGAAAGACAATTTGGCATGGGGTTTAATCCCCCACGAAGCAAGTTGCGTATATGAAAATCATTTTTGAGAGAAAGAATAATTCCAAAATTAATAAATTTGATGTAAATTCAAACCCAATTATTCCTTTCAATTATCTTTATGCTAATTATTTCAGGTCAAACGATTCTTGAAACTTTCTTTTTGCTAACTTGTGAAAAGCTATGAAGAATGTTTTGGAATGAGCTTTCGAAAGAAATATAAAGTGATGAAATTGTTAAACCTATACATTGCAATTTTTCTTTGATACTTTCTGATATGCATTTGCACCCATCTAATACTGGCGGTAAGATAGAGATGAATGGTGTTGGCCATATCAACCAGAAGCCGGAGTCTGGTACCAGTCCAACTTCAATGGGATTTAGTAACTAACCAGTACCAGGAAAGGTAAAGGGCATTTTAACAATGATAATTTATTATTAATCTTGACAAATATGTATGCGATAATTATAAAAATAGCTTGGAAGAGAGAGATGGGATATTTCAAGTTTCTGACTTGCACCAACCTGGTAGTCCAGTTATTTGTTGTGTTTCCCAGCTAACAAAAGGATCATTTTGTAAATCTTGTATGTCAATTCTGATAATAGTAACACATTTGTTTGTGTTCACTGTTACCAAAGAGGCATTGACGATGATGAACTTTACATTGCAGGACTTTGCTGATCCAAGGACAATGGTGAGGTCAGTCAACTAACAGTGCCATGACGATATGATGAAGATGAGTGTTTGAGAGCCAGCCCAACATGAAGTAGGACAATGATTACGTCTATCAACTAACCAGTACCTTGACCTATATGCTGAAGATGAATAGTGACAGCCAATCACCTATAACCTAGGACAATGATGACGTCTATCAACTAACCAGTGTCGTGACCTATATGCTGTATATGAATAGCGACAGCCAACCGTCTATAACCTAGGACAATGATGACGCCTACGAGCTAATCAGTGTCGTGGCATATATGCTGAAAATGAACAGTGACAGCCAACCATGTATAGCAGAGGACAATGATGACATCTATCAGCTAACCAGTGGCTTGGCCTATATACTGAATCAATCCATTCATGTACCAATCACTCACTTAGACTTTAGGACCAATGAGGTCTATTGACTAGTCAGTAAAAGTCGAACAAATAATTAACATAGCGAAAGGAATTATGATCCAATCATCTAGGTGAACTGAGCCAAGGAAGAATGAAAACTTTACTTATACACAGGCAAGCCGCTACAAACCATTACCTCTTCGTAACTGTTTGTTGGAGTACTGATTGGTATTGGCGGGAAAGCTCCTTGCAGAACCGTCTGATCTGTACCAACCGGTTACTAAGAATTACCCACTGATTGGCTACCAGACAGTTACATGAACAACCAGTTACCGCTATGTTACCAAATCAATTTTTTACACTTGGTTACATATTGGTAAAAATGCAGTAACGCATCAGTATACCTTGATTGGTTACTGCTCAGGTACTGAATGGCTACCAACCCATTTCTGTTTTCCTACAATAACTCTTGATGTCTGCATGGTATTCGTAGGAAAGGTCTCCTTTGGTACCGTTCAGTTGTCAACTTGGTTGCCTATCAGTAAATAGTGGACATTACCAAATGGTCACCAATCAGTTACCATACATTTCAGTTATGGTATGGCCTATTGGTTACCAATCATTAACTGACTAGTAGCCTTCAAGTCGGAACTGCACAGAGCTGCAAATTCGAGATCGTGTTTGCTATCAATCGGTTAAAATCAGTTACGGTCATTTACTGCCACGTGGTAACGGATTGGTAACTACACAGTACTGTTCAGCCAGGACTTCACGGTACCAAGCTTAACATTTCCGTGCAGTACCAATTGGTTACCAACATGGAAATGAATGGTTCATGAGGGATACAGAACTGAGCGGTGAAAGTTTTTCTGTGTATTAGCCCGAGGGGGTCTGTGAAGCAATCCCAGAAATAATCTTTGCTTTGTTGTTACCACTCATAATTTATACCTCCAACCGTAGGTCGTTCATGCTTGAAACCTGTTTTTGTGGTTTCCGCCTTCTAATTAAAAATTTCCTGGTATAGATATTTTTGCTTACACAAAGATTTCGGTCTTTATCTTCGGTGTTGTAGTTGCCACAGGATTGCCATCGGGAAAGGCTAATGGTCTACTTGGTTATCAGAATACTAAAACCTCTCCAATGAACATTGGACATATGGGTATACTTGTGACACTACGGAATGGATTGTGAAAAAAAGATATATCGTACAGCTCAATACATCGTGCTACAGAAGATATAAGCCATGTTATGGTACATCACCATATGGGTCGTTGTCGAATTGCTGATGGCGATTGCCGACTTGAAGAACAGTACTTAAGGGAATAGGCACCTAAGGATGGAGTTTAAGGTTATGGTGATTTATAGGAAGGATTAGTTTTAGCGTTAGTTCCAATCATGTCAGCTGACGGGTGAGGCTGGTGGTAGATGTTGGAATTAATGTAACGATAGGGATAGGATTAGCTTAGGGATTAGTACTTGGGATTCAGTTTTAGCTGTTTGCCTCAGTGACTGACAACGACCCCATGGACATATCAGTACCACTTTGTAACACTAAAAGTGACCTGTACTATTGGAAACCTGTACCATTTTGCGACCTGTCCCCCTTGGCAACCGGTACCATTTTTCAAAAATATCAAATGAATATACTGTATCTAATACACTGAAATATTAATTGTAATAGTTTGTCAATCTGATAAGTTTGATCACTAATTCCAGTCTGATCTGAAAAGATTGGAATTAGGGACATGAGCCTATTAGGGTCTGTTAGATTGGATATTTGCTATACTTAATTAGGATAGTATTACAGTATTTTAGTTATTTTGGGATAACACTATCTTAGAATAGCACAAATTCTAGTGCTGAAAATTTGGTCGAGTCCCGTGCGGGATTCGAACCAGCGACCCCAGAGTCAGGCACCTAATCACCAGCACTGTATGTCGGCGATCTAAACCACTCGGCCAACGGGCCTCCCACAAAAATAGGAGGCAGGAGACCGGTAGTCTTGAAAGCGAACATACAGTACCCCTCAGATGATCGTAAGGACACAGCTCTATTCTAAGATAGTGTTATCCCAAAATAACGAAAATACTGTTATACGATGACTTTCTAAATGCTGAAAAAATATATATCTATTCAGCTGTGGGAGCTGTGTCATTACGATCATCAGAGGGGTACTGTATGTTCGCTTTCAAGACTACCTGTCTGCTACCTCCTATTTTTGTGGGAGGCCCGTTGGCCGAGTGGTTTAGATCGCCGACATACAGTGCTGGCGATTAGGTGCCTGACTCTGGGGTCGCTGGTTCGAATCCCGCACAGGACTCGACCAAATTTTCAGCACTAGAATTTGTGCTATTCTAAGATAGTGTTATCCCAAAATAACGAAATTACTGTTATACGATCACTTTCTAAATGATAAAAATATATCTATTCAGCTTTGGGAGCTGTGTCATTACGATCATCAGAGGGGTACTGTATGTTCGCTTTCAAGACTACCGGTCTGCTACCTCCTATTTTTGTGGGAGGCCCGTTGGCCGAGTGGTTTAGATCGCCGACATACAGTGCTGTCGATTAGGTGCCTGACTCTGGGGTCGCTGGTTCGAATCCCGCACGGGACTCGACCAAATTTTCAGCACTAGAATTTGTGCTATTCTAAGATAGTGTTATCCCAAAATAACGAAAATGCTGTTATACGATCACTTTCTAAATGATAAAAAAAAAATAGGATAGTATTGTACAAGCTTATGTTAATCTATGTATGTTCACATCAATGGGTGGATGGCATGTCCATTGCCAGGTGGCGCGATGATGTGGCCAGTAATACCTGTTTGTCACCAGGTTCCAATTCGTAAACCATGATATGTGTATATTTGTATCATATAAGCCTTTACAAATCCATGGTGACCTATAGGTTAAATGCATAAAAAATAAAATACAAATTACATAATTATCCGCCCATGATTTCCCAGAGTTTTCCCGTTTAATAGAAAGGTTTTATTTCTGGTTTAATGCAGGGTTAAATAAGATTTTATACACAAAGCTTTAACACACCAACGATATTAATTCATGAACATTGTATTATGGTATTTATAATATCAACATTATTATTGAATGACCAATAAAACTATTGTAAATATTATAGATCTTTTTTTTTGTAGTTTTTTGTATTACAGTTATTAGGCCGAACATTGTCTTGACCCAATGGAGAAACTTGCGATACCATCACTGAGTCGAAATCTGCTTCTGGCGGCAATCAGTTTGTCGTTAACCTTAAAAAATCTTATAATGGGAATATTTTTATAACTGAAGACCATACTTTTTAATTAGGCGTGTACATTGGAACTTGTCAAAACTTAGAGGTTAGTTCCGCATAATTTATTTAGTATAGTATATAATAATCTGAAATCTAACATATGACCACAATTACTCTGTGATACTATCAAAATCTCCCCATATAACACTCCATAATAGTTGTTTCGCATATCAGGGTTCAATCACACAGGGCGACGTCATAATCGGTGTTCACTCAAATGTGAATAAAACCAAAGACGATCATAGAGGTGTGTGCGGTTTAACCTTTGGCGATTTTATTGGACATGAGAAAAAACAGCACATGCACTGACTGCCTGTTATTATTTTATACGACCTTAATGAACTTTGCTCTCTTGAACACCAAAATGTTATGACTGAGCCCCGGTACATGAAAAAAGTTTGATGGAGTATTAAATGGAGCGATTTTCAAAGTTACTTCAAGTGTGATAAATTATCACCATCACAGAGTAATTATAGAGATTTCAGATTGTTTATTTGGTATGCGGAGTTAACTATTGATTTTTGGCAAGCCCCAAATTAGATGACTAATTAAACTGTACAACGTTTAGTGGATATAAGTTGCATAATATCGCCCTGCTATTTAAAGGAAGGATCCAGTTTGACACCCTCTTGGAAATATACGGGCACCAGTTATCAAATATCTCATATTTGATCTTCGCTCATGTTCGCATCAATGGGCAGATGGCACGGACAGTCCCAAGTGGCGAGTTGACATTATCACGAGGATTCATTTCAAAAAACATACGTACATATGATTTTTTATCCCTCAGTCTGATTGCGTATTGTTATCACCCCGTCCGTCCGTCCTCTTCTCGCTAGGATTCCATATCTTGAGAACTACTGAAGGCAGACCGAGGAGACTTCTGTGCAGTATAGAGGGTAATCTGTAGAAGTGTCTTATGTGTTTATGTATACTATGATTGTCTTTTTGAATTTGGTGCTAATACTGTTCTATGGAATATGGAATGTCTTTGGATTATGGACGCGGATATTCTCTAATGGACGACGGCTGAACTATGAATGACGGACCAGACGCTTGTAATTTCGTATGTTTCATTAATCACGTCCTCGTCTGACTGTCCGCCCACATATCTGACCATCTATATCATGATTCGTAAACCAGTGAATTTCCATCAAATCCAGTATATTGGAACCATTACCCATAATTCTCAATTCTGATCCATGGACATATCTGGTAGCTGATTGGTCAATATTGCGTCAAGTGGTGTTCGCTCTTAATGCACACGGGAGCTCCTTTTGCGGTAGTCTCGGACAAACCTCACCTTAAAAATTCTGATCAATGGAGTCCCTCTGGTAGCTGATTGGTCAATATTGCGTCAAGTAGTGTTCGTTATTAATGCTCACTGAAGTTCCGTTTGCCGTAGTATCGAACAAATCTCGCCTTTTAGCTACAAAATCTGTTTGTAGCCATATCATGGTTGACGTTTTCATTGACCGTTGACGTGAGACACTGAAAACGCAACATAAAAACGACCGATCAATGATCCGGAAAGTCCGAAACAGTTGCTACATTCGCAAAAAATAACTTGTTTAAAAAGTTACTTGTCTAAGAGAAACGTTTAAGAGAAATTAGCATTCATGCACATGTACCTTACATTTTGCCCGCTGGGACTTTTATCCGCGGGGCTTCTGTCCTTGGGCTTTCATCCGCCGAGGCATCGCCCTGGATTGCAGATTGTCATGATCAACTGAACACGGATCATGGATCATGAATCCCCATATTACTGCTGGACTTGGAAAAGCTTTTGATTCCGTGGATTGGGCATACATCAAACAATAAGACTATTTAATTTCGGTCCGTCTATTGAAAAGTGGATGGAGCTGATATATAAAGATACACAGTCGTGTGTAATGGGTCTGATTCTAAAAATATTTCGATTGCCCGTGGCTGTTGTCAGGGAGACTTTCTTTCGCCTCACCTGTTCTTGCTGAATGCTGAAATTCATTCATTCAGAAACAATAAAAAACATTTACTAAATTACAGTAGGAGATCAGGATTTTATATTATCACAATACGCTGATGATACGACCATATTTTTATATGGTTCTCAGGAGAGTTTATACGCAAGTCTCGGAACTTTTGAGATTTGAAAATAAACGCCGAAAAAAACAACTACGATTATTTGTATTGGTTCCAAACAAAGTATTGTGATATTAAATATATATAAAATGACAACTCGACTGGAAACAGGATACTCTCGAAATGTTAGGGCTTGTATTCACTTTAAATCTGGCAGAAATGGTAAGGAGAAAATATAAAGATACATTTAAAAACATTTAAATTATTATAAAAATCTGGTCACAACGTAATTCATCACCACTAGGCGGAATCGTCATTTTAAATGGCAATTGAAGCATCTTTTCCCATCTCTCCCAAAACTCCACTAATACCGCCACATTTTCTACACCTTAAGAGGCTGTAGGACATGCGAATTTATTATCGCCTACATATTAGCGAAGTGCTAATTTAGAATGGGAGACAGCTCTTGGGAGAGTTCTATAGTAGAAACGT
The DNA here is from genome assembly GCA_036873755.1 of Hanleya hanleyi. Lineage (NCBI taxonomy): Eukaryota > Metazoa > Mollusca > Polyplacophora > Lepidopleurida > Hanleyidae > Hanleya > Hanleya hanleyi. Next base: position 13,240 of record JAVTVY010055386.1, read on the forward strand.
GTGGCAAAACATCTATTTATTACAAAACAAATACACGGTAGAAAAATATGAGTGGTACAATACGATACAATACAATATGTTTATTGCACGACTCGTAAAATGGTACAAGTATAGCGAACAATATAATTACTATGGTACTATAGCAATCATTAGATAGTATGGATTTATCCAACAATGTGGGTTAGATTTAATTATAGAAAAGTCCTTGAAAAGAACATGGAGTTGCAGGCGTACTGATGTAGAAAATCAAGAAGGGTTAAATCTTGGTAACTAGGTAACCTTGAAACAAGAGCCGACAGATCACATATCCCACACTGAAATCGACAATGTTCAAACAAAAGAAAATGTTACTTTTTCTTCAAATAGATTCCTTTCAGGCGAGAAAATGTTTCGTTGAGGAACAAAAATTTGAAGAATGTGATGAAGTAAATCTTTGTTCTTATATTTAGTTCATAGAGGACCCCTCTCCAAGATAGGTTAGTAAATTAATGCATGGTTTTTATTTCACAACAGTTTAACTGAATGTTACTGTTTCATACATGTATCAAACAGGGGAGACAACGGCAGAGGTCAAATACATTATAAAATTGTGAATAGAATTTTGACGAGAAATATTTTTGCCCATAGATTAGACCCTAATGTCAGCAATTTGTATACTTTCTGTACAAAATTAACTGAAACAATTATACATATATTCTGGGAGCCTCATTTCTTGTATCACAACATATCCTAATTAACAAATTTAATAATAAGAGTTTGAACACAATTTACGTGGAGTGTGTTTGTAGGCTATACCGACCTTTTGTTGGCATTTGTGGGAAGTTGATGCTGGGTCAACATCGGGCCTTACAGGCTAGTCTTTTGTGTTAAATGCCGTCAGTTTCATCCGACGACGATACAGCTCACCAATCCCCAGAATACGAGAGTTGTCACAGCGAAACAGCTCACCAACTACCAGTATACGAGTTGTCAGAGCATTTCCATCATAGCTCTCTAGATTTGTATCTAATAACGCTTATGCCAGTGCTAGGGGCCGTGGGGACATATCATCCAAGTTGCCACATGAACAGGTACAATAAAAGCGTACCTTAGATACAACACATATCACGAATCGTTAGGTTCTTGGTATGTGCTTTAGAATAGGTTAACCGGAAGACTATACTGTGAGGTCATATGGCTCGGTCAGTATGTCGGCACCACTTTCCACTTCCCTTATATGTGTTGTAATATCATATCATTTAAAGGAAATGTCATTTTCCGAAGCCAGACTGTCGCACTAAAAATACCACGTGGAACATAGCCGGATGCGATGGGAATTGGCCCGATTATGTTAGAAGAGTAACTGGGATTCCATTTTCAAAATATATGATTGCTGGCTGTAAGTACCCACGCACATAGCGCAGACAGGAAACCATCCCTTGATAGAATAACAAAAATGCACCCGTAACGAGGCACGGTTTTGGGATTTTATTTTCACGGACGACGTAAATAAATAAATAAATAAATAAATTTAAAAAAAATAAAAATAAAAAAACAAAACGCCCGCCCTGCTCAGATTTTTTGCTCAAAAAATGATGCTAAACAGGAAATTAATTTTAACCAGCATTGGCAAAACTGCAATTTAAAAATAATCAAGACAAATTTATACCCGCGAAGGAAGAATTAAAGAGGTGGGTCGGGGTACACCCCCAGGTAAATTTAGATTTATTTCACATGCTTCTCTACTACTTTTCGGCCCATTTCAAGAGACATTCCGTTCTTTGGGGAGGCAAATTTTGATAATTTAATATCCTATCAACGCTCTCCAATAATTGAACATAAATAATCGTCAATCCTCCCTCCGTATCATTAATCAAACATATTTTTTGATATATTCATAATGGCAACTCCGAGTCGCTTTCTTGTGTAGAATTTATCTTAGTATGCATGGCGTTGATATTCATTTTGATCGCCATGAAATCCCTATCGCTCTATGGCACGATGACGAAGTGACGATGGCCTCTCTCGGCCACCATAAAAGTCCCCCGGCTGCGTTGCGGCGGTGGACAATTTAGTGTACAAAAGCCATCAACATGTGACAAGTCGATTGAATAAAAATTCATGCCCTGAACCTGTCACTCTAGTAAAATATTTAATATTTGATTTGTAAATTCTCACGAAAAAAATTAATAGTTAAATTATTCAAATAATTAACGTAAATTTACTTAATTAGTTAGATCATTCAGCCATTATCCTGGTTCCAAACTGAATTATTCGACGAAAAATGGCATGAGACCTGATTATTATATAGGATACTTTTCTCTGTTTTTGGGCGACGCTGCATGCACTGGTTTGTGGGTAATTTCAGAGGTGCCATCTACCCACGCGACATGGTTTTCATTACAACACCCCTGTGCAAAATGAGAGAATGATTGAAATTTTCGCGTCACTCCGTTTATTGAACGCGATATGATGTAGCTCGACCTAGGTTTCAATAATTTCTCTGAATTAATCTCACAACGCGCCGTTTCTCGGTGTAGATATTGAAGGATATATCGGTTTCGTTTTCTGGACAACACTGCAGATATATTGACAGATTTTCTTCAAACGATTGTGTTTTGTCATATGGCACAAGTCGTAGTGATGAAATTTGCCAACTTTATTTTGGTGACTCGGAGGCTCGGATAGCCAATGAAATACACCGAACTCACTGACGTCGTATGTCAAGGTCGGCTGCGAAACTACACTGCCAAAATTATAGTCCAGTTCCAGAGAGAAGGGTTTGAGAGAGGAGATGAGGAGGTAGTTTTTCAAGCCTGAAGTTGCGTGGCGAGCATGGCATTCTGACAGCTCGATAGGTTACTTAAAGTATTTACTGGTTGTCAATTACCACACAAGTAATTGAATCTGAATCGGATTCAGTGACTTGTTCTTGTACACTTCTACAAACACAATAGCATTGAACTTTGACTGCAGCTTGCAGTGTGGATTAATACATGAAACGCTGCTATGCATTATGGACTCCTATATTTACTACGATTCGAACACCTCGGCAATATTTTACGTCTACTGCCAAAACGTTACCTTCTCTAGATAGATAATATGCTATTTTCAATCTTCGGTGCTTTGTTCTTTATCGGGAAGAGGAAAATCTAGTGGATCGCCAAACATTACAAGCGGCTTGTCCGTCATTCATAATTCAGCCGTCGTCCATTAAAGAATATCCGCGTCCTTTTTCCATATTCCATATAACAGTATTAGCACCAAATTCGTAAAGACATAGTACATGATGTTCCAAAAATATCAAATCCGTATCGCTGATCAGTATTCTTAATCCATAATAATCCTTGTAAACTCTGTCCGATTCAATTATAGAACTCTGGGTATGCTATTGTATGCAAAGGAAAGAAAGACCTCCTGTACAGATTGTCTGGCAATCGTCGAGAACTCCCGTAATGACGTCGGGTCGGCTTAATATATTGACTTAGATACTTTGCCGGTGGTATCGGCTTGAAACAAAAGATCCGCTGTTCAGTCAATTAATAGCAAACCTAGCAATTGGCATGATTGGGGGAATCTTAACCCATAGCTCAATGGAGCACAGCAACCTGGCAAGTAGAAAGATAATAGATTTGTTCAATTTATGTGTTGAAATGGGAATTGAAAGTTAAATTTAGGCTTTTCAGAGGGAGGAGAATCTTCTAGTGACGTTATTGTATCTAACTGAATCCTGTGCATGAGATTCCATACCTTGTATATAATAAAGTTGTATTCCATAGATTGTATCTTACCCATCGAGCAAACACCATCAATATTGTACTTGAATGACTTGTACACATTTTATAAATACCAGTTTAACGTCTCGACAAATTTGTTTTCATCGTCCACTGGTACCACAAATACAACTCTCATTTGACTTAACTTTCTTTACAATATTTATGAATTCGAGCTACGCTTTTCAAATTCATACCACATATGCAACGAGCGACACACCAGAAACCTATTGAACAGGGCGAATTATTTTCCTGTTTTTTAGCACCCTGGATGCTTTAAATCATGTGTAACTAGAACTCGTGGACTTCGAAAGGCTGCCGTTATCTGTGTGATTTTATGGTTTTGATGTTTGACTGTGATCTTTGGAAATACATAGTTTTTCCTATTTCCCAAAATTTGATCATGTGTGTAGGTTGTGTTATTTGATCATGTGTATAGGTTATGCTTTAGTTACCTTTGACAGTCATAACAGGATGAAATGTACGAAGTACAATAATTTGCTAATTTATTTCATTAATTAATTTGATGCTTCAGAGAAAATTATAATTAAAACCAGAGCGTCTGATGCCCGCCGACGTTGAAACTACTGATTTGGCTTGGAACCTTAACATTTAGTACCCAGCATGGAAAGCAATCTCGAGTGATATCCTGTGCAAAGTTATCCACATACCAAATCTGCAAAGAACCCGTTCAGGTTTTTGAAAGTTACCGTCCAGAAGTAACTATTTTTTTTACTTGTCTTCCTGGTACTTCAGCTTGTCACCCCAACTGAAACTTCTTTTTATTACCATACTGTCATGTATTCCAACTAGTTTCTCCATTTTTTTCAGGCATTGTAGAATTTGAACACACGTTTTTTATGTTGATGACACTGACAGATTTATCTCCTTCCTCTAGTCTAGCTCTGCATTGCCAAGATCAATGTCCTCACTTCATGATATTGATCATCATCCTAACGCATGGCACGATCATACGTAGAAACTTCTGCTCATAGCCATGCAGTAATGGGTGATATCTGGGCATCCCCCAATTGGTCACATCCGATTGGCCCCGTGAGATCCGACAACGGCGCAATCACATTCATGAAACGAAGACACACCTCCAGAAAGCCAGCGACTGAAATGACCCCTTGGTGGGCCTCGAAATGCCCCTATCACAAAATAAAAAGCATATCATTTTTCTTTGAACTGTCGCCGATTTTATTTTTTTGAAATAGGTAAGGTTGTTTGTAATGTGATTTGTCTTAAGAAAAACAAAGAAGCATGCACCATTAGAGTGAGAATTAAAATAGCTGATTCGCACAATCTCGTTTTTGTCTCGCATAGAATCCCCCAGCCTCTGCACTCAAGTTAGACTGACATGTCTGAGATGCCCAGGTCAAAATATTTTAATACAGATAATTTCATTAGCTCGTATAAATGCGGCGGGCATGTGACTTGATGCTTCTGGAACAACTTTCGAACAGGATTATGTCCCTCCAGAAATATGTCCTTTGCAGCTGAGAGGTGGCACCGTGTGGAATATATGCCGAATCATAGCGTTAAGCTAAGGGCAGTGTTAAGTGAAACGTGAAATGCCCTCAGCAAGCTAAGATGGATGTTGACTCGGTGGGCTCATTTCTCTCACCAGACTGTTCCACTATTAGGGAGTTAAGTGTAACATGTCAACAAAAGGTTCAATTATGATATTAAATTTGTTGGAACAATATTTTCTCAAATATCACAACAGCAGGGGGTTTTAGCCACTTTTTCCATCTAGGTAACCCAGATTAAAAACTTGAATTTGAAGAATTGAATTTTTGAGAAATTTTGAAATTGAATTTTGCCCCAAACAATTGAGTTTTTTTATCGATGGGAAAATGCGCGCCAAATACGCGCAATAAAATTGTGTTATAGTGGATAAATATTGACTTCTTCAAGAGATAAATCGAGTTCCCAAATGAAAATGTTGAATTGTCGTGACAAATAATCAAGCAAAATAATTGTTGTTGTTGTTGTTTTCACTAGCTCAACACGCGAGTGCTACGTTAGCGTGTCTGGAGCAAGTCAAAATCGGCACGGGCAACGCAACGTTCATGTTCATGTGTTAGCTGCCCGTGTTGGCAAGCACGATTTTCTTCTGATTAAAATACTCAGTGACAAAGTTTTATTCAGCTTTTATTCTCCGCAACAATAACACATAGGAATCACTCCGCTTGTTCTGGTTTAGTTATCGAATTGATGTTGCCAGGCATGAACAGTCGATAGTAATATAGGCTGAACAATCGTGCCAGTCAGTCTGGTGCAGTTCTTTTTATTTATCCATTAGATTTGCCTTTCAAGCATTCGCTAACCACAGCGCCCTCAACGAGCAGATCAATTACATAAAGGGAGATCATTTCCAAGCAGCTCTCGTAAAAGTCTCGCGAGAGCCCATTTTGCAGTATGCGCAAAGACGTTTCCGCGCAGTTTTTCTTGTTAAATATCTTTTTCCAAACTTCCAGTTAAGAACTTTAGGTGAACAATTTGGGCTTGAAAGACAGACTTCCGTTTATCTGAGACAGCCCAAATTGTTACGAATTTCTAGTTCAATATCTTCTCCACATTTGGCCCTGTGACGGTAAGTCTCAACTCTGCTTTGTTTTTTCGCAATCTTGCGGACAAGGCGATTTTTGCCCCCATGAGACCAAGCTGATGCAATAAGGCTGCACGCTACGCGGCAGCCTTAATTATAATGAGGTCACAGGCATGAGAGGACAGCAGCTGGGATCACATATATCATCTCTGTCATCCAATATGGCTGCCATCCAATATGGCCGATATTCAAACTGGCAGCCACATTTTCAAAAAATAATCTTAATTGAGCCCAAATTGCTGGCTGACGAAGATAAAAGTTACTGATATTAACATGAACAGTTAGTCAAGACATTGAAGTTTAAATCCACCTCAGCCATTTGCAAATTTCATATCTGCTTTGGTGACGGGACATAAAGTACAAATTACGAGAAATTTTAATCAACGTCACAAAACATTGTTGCAGAAACTTATAAAACAGGGCTACACCACCAAGCGCCTCCACTCAAAGTTTCTCAAATTTGGCGGTACATATCGCATGCTGATAGCAAAATACGAGCGTAGCGTGCAAGATCTATGGCGTTACGTTTCGTAACTTGTGTCTAACACCGCTTAACCCGGGGCTAGGGGCCGTATCAACCCATGTACTTCAAGATTCTCATGGTACTCATATGAACAGTCACAATCAAAGCGTGACTGAGATTCATCATTCTTTAGATGACGAGATGACTCTGTCATAATGTCCCACGGATGACTCTTCCATAGTATCCTGAGAATAACTCTCCCATGGTATCCTAAGGATGACTCTCTCATAGCGTCCCACGGATGCGCCTCCCATAGTGTCCCGAGAATGACCCTCTCATAGTGTCCCGAGGATGACCCTCCAAAAGTGTTCCCAGGTTGACTCTCCCGTAATGTCCTAAGGATGACCCTTCCATAGTGTATTGGCTGACCCTCACATAGTGTCCTGACATGACTCTCCCATAGTGTCCCAAGGATGATTCTCTCGGTGTCCTAAGGTTGATCCTCTCATAGTGTCCCGAGGATGACCTTCCATATTGTCCCGTGAATGACCCTTCCATAGTTTCCTGGATGACCCTCCAATAGTGTCCCAAGGATCACCCTCTCATATTTTCTCGAGGATAACTCTGCCATAGGAAGACCCCTTCCACAGATTCGCAAGGATGACTCTCTCAAGTGATGTGTCCAAATCATCTCATTTGATTTCCTTAATTGAGTAAATGGAATCTTTCGTATTCATTTTCTTTACTCATTGAGCTATTCTATTCTCTCCCTGCAGAGATTCCTTTTGGTTCCTAAGCCGACCCCTGATGATGACTGGCAATTGAATGAGCCTGGGTTATCTACGTGAGAAAAGTCACCTGACGGATGTGACATGTGAGTTCCCGAAAGATTACCCAGTAGTGAGATTAGATCCTGGCTGCCAGGAGCCACGTATTTGAGCCATGTTCTAAGGACCAAATGCAAAACTGAATCAAGGACCCATCCAAATATCTCATTCTGATAACAGCTACAAGACCTACTAAGAAATGCTCAAGTAAATATAAACAGTGCATTATAAAACTGTTGTGAAAATATTTGACTGCTGAATGAGTCCTGTGAATAGATCGTGAGAAAGCTGGCTGTTTGAATAGGAATTCTCAGTCATTATTTTTTCAATAATATTTTGCGTTGATTGTGCTAATCCCTTGATAAAATTTGGGTTATCAGGGCTGGTCCCTTGAATGAAGTTGGATTGCCAAGGATGGTTCTTTAATGAATCTCAAATTGTCAGAACAAATCTTTTGAGTGGAGTAAGTGTTCCTGTAGGCATTGCAAGTCGTTGAATTTGAAAAGAACACGCTACTCGGGCGTGGAAAGCCCTGAAATTGTGTTCATTGAATTTTTATGAGAACCATCACAATCTGTGTTTGAATGTAGTTAACCAAGCATACATGTATCTCATGGACGAGAAATTTCAGCTTTTTATCTGATTTCAGCTTTTTATTCCCGCAAGTTTTATTTCTAAAACCTTCTGACTTTGATCTGAAAGTAATAAAAATGATGGGTGTGCTGTTTTCAGATATTTTTTTCTTACTGCACCTTCATGCCTGATACCTGGTCTCCTTTGACAACGTCTAGTTCCAGACATAATACTCTATACAATGTCATCCATGTATTTATCTAGTCCGGGAGCCAGGATCGGGTTTTGGTGAAATTGTTCACCCCAACGGCAAGAGAATTTCCATATATACCATGACTTTCTATGCATATGGGGGGTATTACCTAGGGTGGATGTAGAGTTTCAAAGTGGTGCAGTTGCATTCTATAGCGGACGATATGTAGCACTACAGACATTCATTTTACTGTGACGAAAATGGGGGTAGGTGCATTTCAATCGCCGTAGCTTTTTTGTTATTGGTCTAATCTGCCTAAACAGTATCATATATTAATCAATAATAGTAGCAGAGATATATGTTATCAAGATTTGTTCCCGTATCCCGTCTTTGAAACGTCACTTGGGGACCATATCCAAATGTCAACTGAAAAAAATGCTCCCGTTTAAAAAAGGGTGTAGGTGTATTTGTATCGCTATATCTTCCTTATTTTTGAACCAATCTATGTAAACGTAATAAAATATTGCTCCGTATTACCTCGCGAACTTTTGTCTGAAATTCATTATATTTTATTCAGCATTTATGTCATTGCCATATACAACCAAGATTCATTTTTGTATCTCAACCTAGTATGACATACTTGGGGGCCGTATCCAAATGTCAACTTGAAAAAAAATACTCCTTTCCAAAATGAGAGTATGGGTAAGTGTTCCTTCTTATCCTTCTTATTACTGATCCAAATATGTCTGAATATCGTAATATAATTTTCAACATTACTTAGCAGTGTTTTTCAGTCAGTACTTTTGTTCTATCTTTCAACCGAATGATGCAATTGGGGATTGTATTCAATCTCACTTGAGCAAATCTACTCCGTCTTGAAAAGGGGGTTATGTGTAAATGACCCGCTACATATTTCTTAATAATTATTTGGGTTGTCTAAACTGCCTCATTTAGTATTCAGCTGTTGAAAGCAAAGATATAGATGGTAGTTTCCCAAATCTATAACGTCGTCTGGAGACCATATTCAAATATCAAGTCGAAAAGTTACTCGCGGCTGCTAAAGGGGGCATGTTTGATTATATAGCAATAGTTTTTCAATGCTGATCCAGTTTGCCTGGACTATGTCGTGTATGAACATTGTTATCATATTTTTATCATATGTAAACCGAGATTCGTTTAAAATATAAACTGAACAAACTATTCTCTGTTGAAAAATATGGGAGAGCAGGACATAGGTAATAGGTTCAGCATTATCTTTTTAATGAATAGTTCGTCTGTAACTGTTTTACTATATATCTCTTAAGAACAACTGCATCAGTTATTCGCAGAGTTAGTAATTGTGGTTCAGCCGTTCATTTGATTGCCAAATATGAGTTTCCCTATTATGTAGCGCTTTTGTTTCAAACTAGTATGAATGAGACTTGTAAAAGCCACAGAATGAGTGCTACAATAAATCCAGTTAACTTCAATATCATTGCATATTGACTGGCCGCATGCTGTATCATTGCTAAATTCAATATGGTGGCCTTGGCCATCGTCAGAATTTTTCATGAGATTGAGGGTAATTTCAAATATCACTTTACACCTCCACCCTCATCAAATTTACCGCAACAGTTTCATGTTGATTTTTCAGCTTGTTTAAGTAACCTTTCCACTGGAGCTTCATCGATAAATTACGAAACAATTGATCCTATTCAAAATGCACACTCGCCAAGCAAATATTCACCGCATTTTGCTAATCAATTTGGTCGAATCGATACGAAGTAAATTCTAATTTCTAAAAGATCCCTTGAAGTTGAATTGGATCCCATTATCCGTAGAAGAGGGGCACTGGATCAGATCAGCGAAAACTGGGCCCATTATGATGAGTTTTGATGTGAAACATTGGATTTAGATGATTGTGCATTCACGAGGTTTAGGTGTCATTTCGGCAGCAATAAAAAAATCTACACCAGTTTGGAACTCTACATCCACCCTGGCTGATACCCGTAGTGGTCGTAGAAATGCATGGTATAGATGAAAAATATCTTGCCGGTGAGGTGAGCAAATTTCCAAAATAAGGCCTTTTTAAACTTGGCTCCCAGACTAATCTTTATATGATATCTTCACACCTCTATGAAAACTATAAAAATCACTGGAATTTCACCAAAACGGTCAGGGAAACATGATATCCTACTAGTGTCTTGTCTTCCTTATTGACAGATCTGGATTTACGATGTACATGTAGCATGAACTGTCGGTGTGGATCATTGGACTGTTTAAAATGGTTCTCGTATGAATCTTGAATTGTCAGGGTGAATGATTGGATTGTCAAGAATGGTTATATGATGAATCCTGAAGTGTCGGCGTGGAACAGGGGTTTGTCAAGAATGGTTCTGGGATGAATTTTGAATTGTGAAGGTGAGTCATTGGATTGCTACGAATAGTTCTTGGCTGAATCTTGAATTGTCAGGGTGGGTCGTTGGATTTCCAAGAATGGTTATTGGATGAATTTAAATTGCCAGGGTGGATGATTGGATTGTCGAGAATGGTTCTTTGGTGAATCCTGAACTGTCGAATCGGATCATTGGATTGTCAAGAATAGTGTTTTGGTGAATCCTGAGCTGTCGAATTGCATCATTGGATTGTCAAGAATAGTGTTTTTGGTGGATCACTGTTGGCGTGGATCACTGGATTGTCAACAATGGTTTTTGGGTGATTTCCTTCAAACCTGCGTTTATCAGGGATGGTCATCCAAGAAAATCGTTTGTCTGTTGCATTTCTCCGGTATAAGGGCCATTTTCATGAAAATGTACACATAACGGTTGAGACATTTTGTTTACTTTTTGTTTATTTTACATTTTACAACCAGAGGTTTTCTGGAAATGCCAGATGATCAATCATTTTATAGTTTTTTTCCTTTGTCAAATGTGTATTTTGGCAAAGATAACTGCTTTAAACGATTAAATGTTTGAATCTGAAAATGAATTTGTCTTTACCGTTATCATTGCAAATGCAGTTTGAAGGTTAATACTTTTTTAAACAACACAGTATTTAATGGAAACAATCTTTCCATTGGATACTATTATGCAAAATATATAAGGACTATAAAGTCCTCTTCATTTCACATATCTTGACATGTGAGAAGTACTACAAAAAGCATTGGATTTAACTGTCTTTATCGTTATCAGGAATGGTTTTGGAGAAATTTAGAACAAGAAATGCCATATAGAGGGCACCACTGTCATTGTTAAGAGTATCAAAGTGTGTGGGCAGCCATTTTCCCTCCAGCCTTGTGGCAGCAGAGCACAGGTTTTCTACAAATTTGACAAAAAAAGTCTGTGTCGCATATTGTCTGTCTTTACCATCAGTGAGTTAAGTCAGTTAAAGGTATTTATGATTGTTACTAAACAAAGCACAAGTGATCTAAAAGTGTATATCAAGAAACATGCACCAAGAAAGACACACCAATCCCGTTCAGCCTGCCTCATGCTGAGATAATCTGTCTATATCATTATTTGAACATGTTTTTACCGTTATAAAATGACATGGCGGTAACGACAGACATATGATGGTAAAGACTGAAAAATGTCTTTGCCAACTAACACAGTTATTGAGAAGAATGAAGTGACATTCTGGTTATAAATTTTCTGGGAACTTGAAAAAGAGCAAAAGGAATGTTTAGCAAGAGGCAGCTCGATTTACATTAAGGAAATAAAACTAATGGGTTAGTTGAAAGAATATGGTCTTCAATTCAATGTCTTTACGGTTACAAATACCGTATGTCTTTTCTGTTACCTCTTCACCATCATGTTTTGGGGTTACCTGCAGTGATTTTAGCTTTGTTGACAGGAAATCAGTCTTTGTGTCTCACAAGGTCCTGAATAATTCCATTTTGTACATTTTCATGAAAATAGGTCTGAGTATTATGTCTTAAACATTTATAGGCTATCTATCAGGTGAAACAGTACTTGTTGGTGACCTATCTGGCTTGGGTAAGTTTGAGATGTACAGCATCTTGTTGGAAGGGAGAGGAGCTGTTGCCACTCATATTCCTCCTCTCTAATATTTATTTTGTCCCGGAGATTCTGGGGCTGAAAGCTACCACACTATACCCTTGAGTCGAACTCTACCACAAAATGTAACAATTAAATTCCAAGATTGTCACACTGATGCTGTCACAGTGACTTCATTTTCCCAAGAGGCATTTTTCAATAAACTGAGTAAATAATTATTTGATTTGAAATAAAACAGTTTTGCCCACTTTTGGTTTAAACGATTGGGTTTTGCAAGTGGGAGCGCGTTAAGACGAGCTTATAACTGCGTCGCCCACATTGAACTACATTAAACAACACAATACACTTCGGGACTAAACGTGGACGAACAATTATGATGCACGGCGTGAAGAGTAAACATAGGTATAAGGGGAATTATATAATCATAACAAATGTAGGGAGAGGGGGTGGAGCTCGGGTTGTCACTGAACATATCGGCGACCTGGAGTTGACAATTCAATTTTGCTTGATGGCTATATTATTCAGTTACTAGTTATATAACTATGGTGGCTTTCTGTTACAAAAAATGAGCTAGGAAAAAACAAGCTTAATCAAATCTTTTTATAACGGTTATGAATTCGCCTAAGTATTTTCGAATTTCCACGTGATCTCCAACAACAATGTCTGTGTTGGTGGGGGTTCGTTGTTATTGTAAAGGAGGTGTTCGGTTTACCCGCGATTTTGTCCTTTATGTGTTGCGTTTATGAATCGAAAAAATAATTGTCTCGTAATTACACGAAAAGTTATTAGCCTGACGGAGCAAAATACTGAATGTTTATATTCTCAAATTTCACCGAGAAGAGATGCATCAAAAAATTATTAGGAGCGTTGGAAAATGCTTATATGTTGATTTGCGACAGTTTCGGTGGTATTTAGGGAGGGAATTCCCTTCATATAGAAAATATGACACCTTTAACCAAAATCGTTCTAACATTTGCAAATTCGGTGAGTCGAGTTCTACGTAATATCGAAAAATGGGCTTGGTTAAAGGTGTCGTATTTTCACAATATTAAAAAAAAATTCAAAGCAATTGTATAGCTGGGCGAGGATAGTTTGATTACAGTTGCTAAAATCGTATCGTCTATCTGGCCAAGTGGTTACGATCGTTGGTTATAAGACCCGAGAAACACCTAACTTTTGGGATCGAATCCCCAATTTGCATTATTTTTTTTCTTTCGGATTTCCATTTTCCTCATCTCAATGTGGAATTTAAAATGTAACACTGATAACGAACATGGACACAACGAAAGGTAAAGGCCAAATAAAAGACATTTCGACATTTAGTTATAACAGAACAGGCTTCTGGTTGATGAGGCAAAGGCCAAAAAGTGTGTGTTTGTGTGTGTGTGTGTGTGTGTGTGTTAATGCGAGGCCGTCTTCACGTACTAAGCCAGTATCGGAATATTCCTGGTTCACATCCACCAGTTAAGGCCATTCATCAACGTGTTGTGTTTTTTGAGCAGTCTCAACTTTTGTCGCTAATGCGGAGGCAGACAATTATAACTTAGAGTATGTGAATATTTTATTCAGGAAATGCTCTTAAAATAAGGGGCTTACGTCATTTTAGTTTTAAATTGCTACATCCGTTTCGAAGAGGACAAAGAAGAATATTTTCTTTACGACAACATGCATAAAACCAGGTCGGGGGAGTTGGTATTTATTTCATTTGTTGTAAATTAAGTTTAAAAACTGGAAGCGTTGGAGAATTTCTAATTGGTTCTGGGAGAGCATTCCAATCACACACTGTGGAAGGAAAAAAGATCGTCTAAAGCCCTCAGTACGACATCTGAAAGGTGCAAACTGGCTTATATTACGTAAGGTGTATCGATTTCGCACCTGTGAAAGGATTGAAAGTTGGTCTTCTAGAGATGGAGTTGACATACCATTGGCTATTCGGTAGAACGTAACCAGTCTGTGTATCTGAAGTCTTCGAGAGAGTGTTTCAATGCCTGTCTCTGTATATAGAGTTTCCAGCCTAACACTTCGTGTTAGGCCAGTTATATTTCTAAGTGCATCTTTCTGGATATTTTCCAATAGGTCTATTTTGTTTTGTGGCAAAATGCCCAAGAAAACGTCAGCATATTCTAAACTTGGTCTGATGAAGCTTTTATACATAATCTCTAGGGTTTTTCTGTCCAGGATATATTTGAGACCTTTGAAAATGGATAATTTTGTTTGCGCCCTAATAATAAGATCTTCGATGTGGTCGTTCCAATTTCCTTTGTTGTTAAACGTCACACCAATGTGTTTGTGACTTGAAGACAAATCGAGAGTTGCGTTTTCGAAAGACATTGGGATTGACGATGGGTTGTAACGTAGGGAAGCTAGTAAAGAAACAGTTTTTACAGCATTAAAGTCTACAAGCCAAGTTCTTGCCCAGTTAGAAAGTATTCCCAAGTCATGATCGATGGAAGCAACCTGGTTGGTCAGTCTATCAGAAATTATGTACAAACATGTGTCGTCAGCAAATAAGCGAATATTGATTAAAATATTGTTGGGTAAATCGTTAATGAATAACAAGAAATGCAATGGACCAAGAACAGAGCCCTGTGATACTCCCGCCTGTAGTCTAAGTACGTTTCATTCCTTACCCTGCAAAACGACCCGCTGGCGACGATTTTTTAAGTAACAATCAAACCATTTTTAAAGTGTAACAGAGATGCCGTACTGCTGCAATTTGTGAAGCAAGCCACCATGTCAGACTCTGCCGAAGGCCTTGGATATGTAACAAAATAAAAACAGTACCTCATTTTTTTCGTCTATTGACTTCGTTATGGAAAAGTGTAAATCATGTAGTTAGTTGTGTTACTGTTGAGTTATTCGGAAGGAAGCCCGATTGATGGGATGTAATATCAAATCTAACATAATTCTAAACATACTTAAACACGATCCTTTCCATTACTTTACTCAGACAACTTAGTAGAGATATTGGACGATAGTTAGTTGCTAGGGGGCAGGAGTGTGGCCATGGTTCTCGGAATTAACAAGTAAATTGACATAGTTTCTCTGTTTCTTGAAATTTAATGCATCCAATTCGCAGTTAGTTTTCCTAGACTTTTTAAACAATTTCTTACGAATTCTCATTTCACTGATCTAAAGTGAATGAGAGCGTATTATTCTGGTTTTGTCCCTTTTATCTCGAAGTTTGTACTCCCACCCCCCATTTTTGTTCTTTGTTCATGGCTTTCCTTGTCACGGTCAAAGCATAATGCTATGATATTCTTATTGAGCTCGGAAACTCGCGATTTTTCAGCAAAAGTCGCAAAACAAAGATAGGGTAGGGGGAAAGTGATTGACGGGATATCCAATAAAACTGCATACGACAAGCAAGTGTCGCATACCAAGAAACTCGCAAATACTCCAAGATTGGCATAGCCTTGAGAACAGAAATTCTGAGAAAACACCCTAGCATTAAGGGTGCACTCCACACTTGCCACGGTTTCGCACAAAGTGGTCCCTTCTTAATTTCATAATAAGGAAGGTCGCCTGTTTTTGACAGCATGGTAATTCTTCCTCTTTCCTTTCTACTAACTGATATCTATAGTATCACCCTGCTGGACGTAACCTTTTCTTCAAATGAGGATATGACATTTGTTTGTTGGTCTCAACTACGTGCCACTACGGAGTTAATCGTTCCCAGAATTGAATATCAGGCAGGCCAAAATCCTCACTATTTCGGGAAACGAAAATGATGATTCCTTTATGGCGATAAAATTTTACAAAAAACGAATAGGTCGACCCCCGGTTTTTCCCCCTTTTTAAAATGCCCGTTGGACGACGAAACGTTCACAGGTCTAACAAGAAAATCATTCCGTTTGTTTTCTCTGGATGGTGGGTCGAATTTGACACATTTTCGTACATTTTCAGAAAAGTTGAAGAAGGTTAAAGGAGGATTGCACGTCTTTCCCTTTCAATTTGAATAGCTCACTTGTCTCCTGGAATAATGGCATGAGTGTGCCCATTCGGAAAATATATACTTTTACAGAGGTTTTCTTAAAGATTTCACATATATTTAAGGCCGAAGACCCGAATCCGAACCCGCACATCATTTAGGTGTGGAATGCACCCATAGTCAATATCCAAGTCGTTTCCTGGCCAGTACGATCCAGTCGTCTCTGCTTGTGTCTGTCCATTTGAACGCCATGGCGAACATACATCTTTCAAATGGCCACATGATCCCAACTCAAAATGAAATTACACACATGTTATGAAACGTAGCACAGAGATTCTGTGAGATACGATCACATTTTGCCATAAATGACAGTTCTCGAGAATAAAACAACTTGACCCGTCAGTTCCGAATTCTCCCATGTGGAATAGATGTTTTGTTATTAGCTGTCCTAAAGACGAAGTGTGAGACCACCAGAATGTGCTGTTCATTGAAAATACATTAGGTTTTGAACCAAACTGCTGGAAAACACAAAGATAGATTATGGGTTCGGGAGTAGGGAAATAGGTTCTGGTTCAGGTTCAAGTACTTGCGTTTTTGAAGGTTTATTTGGAATATAAAAAAACTGAAGCGATAATTGCTGAGCTCGTCTGCTTTCTTCCATAATAAATTCCATCGATGACGTCACTCCCTCCTGCACGTGCGAGAGCTATTTTTAACTCTGCTTCTAAGCTCAGTTCCCGCCGTGTTCGGTACCAGTTATCGAACATCCATCGTGAACAGGGATTTAACGCGGAAGTACAGTGTGTTTTCAAGTTTTGTGCATGAGTTCTGTCATGAAAGATGATACGATCATTGTGGAATTTCTACACGTATTTATTCGAGTGTGAGATCAGAAAGACGAGGGGGTAGGTCGAATTTCGCACCCCTGCCATAACACGAGAACCTTCGAATTTTGATAAAAGCAAAAAAGTAAAATTTAAATTGTTTAGAGTTTCGTCGGTATCTAAAATTCTATACTTTGCATAACAATTAGATATGAACCCCGTTTTTTCTGACATTTTATTGCCTTGTCAGCACGAGCACAGCACGTGCGCACGAGATGCGTGACCGATTTAATCCGATAGCCA
>JAVTVY010055387.1:0-30925 GCA_036873755.1 Hanleya hanleyi
TTATTAGTCAATTTTGCGGGGAATTTACTAACCAAAGATCTAAAAATTTCGCATCTTCCGCATTATATTTTTGACAAAACATAATCGATCTTAATTTCGTTGACTAATGTAAATCATGTTTCATTAGCATTGTAAATATAGGGAACCCAGTTCAATCACGTAATATTGTGGAGCTAGATGGTTCCCGACTCGCACAATGGTGAGGTCACTGTCCAGAGAAATGATATAAATGTCGGATTCGTTGGACGATACTTGGTGTAAGAATGCATTGTTGAGGCTTTTTTTTTAGGCTTTTGTGCAGCTGAAAAGGGTCACATCTAGACGCATTGTTGGGCTCAGACAGGCTATTGGAGGCTTTGTCTAGTGCATTCTTACACCAAGTATAAACCGATTCGTTGACGCAGTGGAAAAGGACCTCATATGTTTTGGAGAATTAAACAAATTAGTCGAGCAAAGATTCTGTAAACAATTTATTGTCTTTCAATAATATCTTCTAATATTTAGTGCGAGTAAATGTAAACATCATAACGAAAGAAATGTACGAATTCACTTTGAAATGATGACACAGAAATGTTAATAGTCCTGTTTCTGGACTATCTATTAACAGTGGTAATAATATGTACCCTGGATCCTACAAATGGATCTAAAGGATTTGTTCTGCCTCCTGTTAGACCCTCCACAAACAGTAGTGTTAGCAGTCGCCAAATATAATAGTTTTCAATTCAGAAAACTTCATGTATAACAAGAGCCCAAGGGGCTTCAATATATGCCCGTATATCTGGAATTACATGTACATTGGTTCAAATTTCAACATTGTTTGATAGCCTTGATTCCAATTGATCTAGCAATCCAGAGAAAGGTCTACAATTTTTTGCTTATAAGAATGTAACATATATCACATCTTATATTGAATGATAAACTAAAATGAGCTCAACTCTTGGTAACTAGTTGACCTTGAAGCAATAGCATGAATAGCTTAGAGCTCACATATCCCACACTGAAATCGACAATAGTCAAACACAAGAAAATAGTAGTTTTCCTGCAAATGGATTCCTTTCAGATGAGAGAATTTTTCATGAAGGAAGAAGAAAGAGATGAAGTAAACCTTTGTCCTTGAGTTAATAATCAGGTGTGAAGTTCATAAAGGACTCCTCTCCCCATTAAATTAGTAAATGTATGGTTTTTATTTCACAACAGTTTAACTAAATGAAGCGTTTCAAACATGGGAGACAACTCAACAGGACAATATCATATAAATGCAGGGGAAAGACTTTTGAATATTCCAACAATATTCCAACACATTTAGTCAGCTAAGCTTGATTCATTTTTGCGACCTAGACCTTTGACAAATTGACCTCATATGTATGGCTCCACTTTGCCACGCGAGTAAGGTACACTCAAAGTTTGGTACCAATCCATACCTTGAAACTAGAGCTATCGCATGGACAACAGATTTTAATGGATGAATGGACAGAACGCAACATCGCATTACACGACCTCGTCTTCGACAGGCATATGTCAATGTGACTTTTAATGATTTCTGATTTTGGGGTCACAGTGATCTTGACCTTTGACCTTGACCTCAATTTTGATACACAACACATTGTCTTCCCTCAATCTAACAATGCACACAAAAAATCATGATTTTTAATGATTTCCTGATTTTGGGGTCACAGTGGCCTTGACCTTTGACCTTGACCTAAATTTTGGTACATGACAAACCGTCTCCCCTCAATTTCTCAATGGACACAAAAATTCATGATTTTTAACAATTTCACGATTTTGGGGTCACAGTGACCTTGACCTTTGACCTTGACCTACATTTTGGTATGTGACTCATCGTATCCCCCTAATGTATCTACTGACACAAAAAATGTTATTTTTAATAATTTCCTAATTTTGGGGTCGGTGACCTTTGACCTTGACCTAATTTTTGGTACGCATCACTTCATTTCCGCCTGTTGAACCCACTCACAAAAAATTAGAAATTTTTAACTCTTTCCTGATTTTTTAATCACACTGACCTTTGACCTCTGACCTTGACCTACATTTAATATGCAACACATCGTTCCCCCCTAGGGCATCTACTCACCAAAAATTAGAACTTTAGATAGAAAACTGTCGACGATCAATGATTTCCTGATTTTTGGCAACAGTGACCTTTGACCTCTGACCTCGACCTCAATTTTAGTACGCGACACATCGTCTCCACCTGGCGTATCCACTCACAAAAAATTGCAACTGTGGATAGAAAACGTTCAGAGATATAGACCGGACACGAACACTTCAGTGATTTCCTGTTTTTTAGGCCAGTGACCTTTGACCTGTGACCTTGACCTTCATTTTGGTACGCGACACATCGTCTCCCCGTAGGGTATCCACTCACCAAAAATTGGAGCTGTGGATAGGAAACTGTCCCAGATATAGACCGGACACAAGAACCGGACAGACGGACGGAAACCGCCATCCCATAATACGACCGCCTTTTGGGCGGGCGTATAAAAACTACATGTATCTCTACCTACATATTTCTTCTGATTTTTCGAACAACATATTTAGACTTTGAGGCAGATTTTTGTATCGACTGAGACTTAGTACTGGGACATAGATATGATATTTTATCACTGAAGGATGAAAATGTAGCTAGTGATATTTGTGGAATGTTTGCGGAGTTTCTCTCCACGGTAGCCTGAGATTGAGTATTGCCATCTGGATGATTGGGGGAACTGATTTATTGTGTATCAGTACTGGTACCTATTTGTATCATTATTACATTATTAATATATTTCATCTTGTGCATTGTGGTTTGTGCCCTGTCCCTTGTGGGCTACATGTGTTTACATGTATTTGTTCCTTGGTACAATAAATTGAATTGAATTGAATTGGTGTACTAAAATCAGTTAACTGGACATTGCATATCAAGAATTTGTTCATGTAGATCTTTGAAATCATGAAATTTTCCAGTGATATTAAATGTTATGACATTAATTCCTATTCGATGAAGTAAATTTTAATCGAAATCCCATTTATTTGTCTCTCATTTATTCTGTGTTGAGTTTATGATTTTTGTTGTTTTGACCTCTCTCCCTCATTGAATTTTCATCAGCAGCCGACCTGAAACATAGGTTCAAACAAACTGACAACACTCATTTTCACCACATGACCCCGATACCATTAACTCCATAGAATGTGCTTGTCAATGCAGAACAGTCATCACCGTTCACCAAGCGAATTTCTTAGCTCATGCTCTGAACTTGCTTTGGTTGGACAGGCTGCCATTATTGTTCAAACGGAGCCTATATAGCCTCATGAATATGCATGCCGTATTATCCATTATCTTTCCAAAACATGCTCTGAGACGGAGACAGCCATTGGCTGGCATTGTCATTGCATCAGCCTAAAGAAGGCGTTTGTGCTGTGCTTCATTGGTTTATAAAACGAAATTGACATTTCTGATTTTGAACAATAATGGCAGCCGGTCCGACCAATGTAACTTGGAAGTGGAAACGTAGAAATTTGTTTAGTGTAACAAAGTTGAGTAGTGCGAATTGCTACTTGTGAACAAAGGTTGACACCACGGATCATTGAGAACGAGATGTACCTTTTGTCGAAGTTCGACAGTGATGGAATTCGAAGTGCTCGGGGCGATGACAAAGTATATTTAGGTCAGATTTACATTTTTTTTTTTTTTTGCACATGCACAGCTTGCCTGTCATCTGTCATTTTTCCTGTCAGATATTTTTGGTCGACTGTCCCAAATTTAAGTTTGCTCATCACAAAGGCCAGGTGTATAGCTATTACAGCCTGGCTGCAATAGACGTGTTCGCAAGGTGTTAACTTGGATAATCGAAACCACTGTCTGTCTGTCTCTCCATGTCGGTTTCATTTTGAATTTGGATTTCGCATGAGATCACGATCTTCAGTACCACTTCACCAATGATTCAACACAGGTCAAACATGGAAACTGATAAACAATAAATTCATAAGCATTTTTCAATTGTAACCTCTATTGTACTTTTTAGTTTTTACTTCATTCGCCTATTTTGATAATCATTCACATGTAGCCTAACATACATGATACAGGTTCTCATTTTAAAAGATATGATAAACAAACAAAAACAAAACAAAAGATTTCAATTTAATGACAGAATTTATTACCTCCAATCTAAATTCTTGATATGGTACAAATATGTAGAAATATATCAATGTTTGGCATGAACCAGTAACATGTTGTTGTCATAAGATTTTTCTGCATTGGAGAACACCCCTTGTTTTACAAGTGGAATTAAATATTAACAACAGCAGCAAAATGGCCTATGTAAAACACTTAGAAAACAAAAGTCACAAGTGTTGTTGTTGTTGCTGATCTGAAAATCCACTCTGTCCCTTAACCCTTTCACCGATTATTTCCCCTGACAAAAGTGACCTGCTGACGATCAATTCCCTGAGAACTGTTAAAATTTGTATATGTTGTCTTTGGAATGCTAGAAATTGCGTTTGCGTCCGAGATTTGCAGAAAAACATAAGAAACCTGTCTCCACAATACACACTCTGTTATTTGCTCTAGTTTTATAGCAAAATAAATAAAATAGCATACAAAATTAGGTTTTACTGCGAGAGAATGCGCTTTCCCCGGCTTTCTCGACTCAAAAACATCAAAATCCAACGGAGAAATCGTCTTTTTTCGACCGCATTTGACAGCGTTTTTCTCGAGTTTTACTCGGCCAATTTTCATGTTTGATCTCTCATTGGAAAGAGCGACCTTTCACCTTTCTAGACAGGAAATAACCTTGAATGGATGGCAAAATAAAACGGAGGATACGATTGGATTATAAAATGATGTCATTCCATCCTTCCAGCCACTGTCTACGCTCGTCTCAAATCTGTTGGCTGCTAGAGGTCATGTGGGCAAAATTACGCATACCGATTGGCTCGTCGGCTCAATAACGCAGCTTGCTGCCGACATTTTGAAAATGTGTTCGACAAACTTTGCGGATCAAGACTCGTAAAAATATGGAAATAAACTTTGTCGTCGTTGGCAGTTTCAGTCGTCTGGGGAATATTCACCACGCTTTACCAGTCATGTAACATAAAAAATACAGGAGTTAGGATGAGGTTTTCGATGATTTTTTCCATTTTTGCGGCTCGCTGCCGAGATGCCCGTCACACGGTATGTGGGGAAAAACGCATTTTTCATTCCGATTTTTTTCGTTCAACATCTAAATTTGTTTTATTTATTTTTCAAACAAGCAAACAATTTCGAGAATCAAATTGATCAGGGTTTCGGCTTTCCAGAAGTATACAGTGTTTGATAGGTTTCCGTTAAAACGAATGCAAAAAAATAAAAGTGCTGTACCCATCGTGATGGCCAACAGGTTTAAAGCTAACCCGATCAACCGGGGATGGTCGTACGGGTGGCACTCTCGTTATCCCCGTACACCGGGTTTAATCGGTGAAAGGGTTAACAGGTTTAGGACAAAGCCATTTCGAGCTTTTTTAGATCCATCGGGCTTTTTTAGCTCGATCGAGCTTCAAAAATGTCACTTTTACTCGTACTGATGATGGGATGTCCAATTTCCGTGGCGAAGCTGGCGTTCATAATTGTACCAGGCTGAGCCGAACATGAGAGAAGTTCAAAACCGAAACAATCTCCCTTGTTCACAATTGCGTTGTTGTTATATTTCATATCAAAATATTCTTATGATGCACACTCAACAACGTTTTCTCACCTCTTGTCTTCTCATCAACATTTTATATCTCCTCATCGAACGTCCAACTTGCGGCCATCATGGCGCCTCGTTTTCACTATGATCTGGGAAGATCACATGATCGGATATGCCGAAATATGGATTTTTAATTTTCGAGCGGGTATGGTGGACCTGAATGGACATCATGCACCAAAATTTCAAATATGGAATAAATAAATTTAAGATATGTTATCTTATCCAACAAGCGATATTTTGTTGTTTATGTATTACCATGGTTACATGACTTTCTTCGACTTGCGGTTGGTGCAATTTTGAGAGCTGCGGGGTATTTAATGCAAGTTTCTGTGATTTTCGTCCCCTTTTGCTGACCTCCAGAGCAATGGATCCTTCGGTAAGAATGTAAATTTGACTATGTTGCAGCATGTTCCAGTAGTACTGTACTATCTTTTAATATTATTTCAAGAGAGGTGTATTGGTGACCTAGCGGTACCGTTATGTTAAAAGCTTGCTTTTAGGTTGGGCTATGTAACAGACACCTTGCAAGTCAGGGGTCAAATGGCCACTCCTTCAAACTGGGGAGCCAATAAACAGGGCAATTTTGGTAGAGCAGAGGACGGAAACGATGCACACAAAACTTGGAACTATTCTGACCCTTTGGCACAATATATATGGATAGGAAATTCTTTGGACAACGGCTGTCAACTGCGCGTCGGATCTCATGACGCTTAGATATACTTGGTTACATCTGCTGTCTCAAATTTTTAGCAACACTCCAACTCTGATGCTACGGCAGCTGCAATATCAAGTTATCCTGGCAAAGTCTATCCCAGTCCCACACCGAAGCTGGTCACTCGTTAGTTTGGTTCCATCTTGTGTCGTCAATTACTCCTGCTATATCTGTCGACAAGCAAGTGTAATTTTCAATAAAATGAGTATTTCCAGCAGTACGAAATTGAGCGACTAACCACATATATCGAATGATTACTTGGTGGTGAAACTCGTTGAATAAAAGATATGTTTTTCTTTTGAAACATTGTCATGAGAACCAATAGTAGCAGTTGCCTCTTTCGTGTCAAAACCCACACACAACGTTTACAGACATGACTTAACACCGGCGCTCCAGGCATGTCACCAACTATTATGTATGAAATCTGTTTTGAAAATCAGGGATACCAGATTCCACAAAAACTATCCCATGATTTGATCTATACCAACTCACAGTATTTTATTTGCCCAAATAAAAGTTTGGTTTGTATATACATGATGTCCATTCAGGTCCACCATACCCGCTCGAAAATTAAAAATCCATATTTCGGCATATCCGATCATGTGATCTTACCAGTGAAAACGAGGCGCCATGATGGCCGCAAGTTGGACGTTCGATGAGGAGATATAAAGTGTTGATGAGAAGACAAGAGGTGAGAAAACGTTGTTGAGTGTGCATCATAAGAATATTTTGATATGAAATATAACAACAACGCAATTGTGAACAAGGGAGATTGTTTCGGTTTTGAACTTCTCTCATGTTCGGCTCATCCTGGTACAACTATGAACGCCAGCTTCGCCACGGAAATTGGACATCCCATCATCAGTACGAGTAAAAGTGACATTTTTGAAGCTCGATCGAGCTAAAAAAGCCCGATGGATCTAAAAAAGCTCGAAATGGCTTTGTCCTAAACCTGCTTAAGATCGAAGGTTATTTCAATTTTTTTTTTTTCAAAACAAAAACAAGGAGTTTCATCACTGCAACAAAGAATCACATGGTGTTACATGTATATCTCCCAAATGCTGTTAACATAATAGGTGGCGAGTGGTCATTGATCAATTAATGTGTATTTACGCAAACTCAAAGTTCAGAACAGGAACCTGTCCAGCGAGAGCAGAACGAGATTTGCAATGTCTGCTCGCCGCGCCGAATGACATGTTGTTGTTGCTTCAAATTATGTCAAATTTTCCTGTTCGAAAATTACTTTTTCTGTAATCTTCTCCTCCGTGCACGCGGTCAAACTGCCAAACGATATCCCTTGCAGCATTACATATATATTTTTCGGTGAAGTACGACACACAAATTACAATTTACATCTAAAATACAGGACCCCCCCCAAAATGCTGTCGACTCACCTCGTGTGCGCACTTTCAACCTTCGGGTTTGCACCACAGTTTCGCAGTATACGCTCTGTGAAACTTTAAGTGGATACCACAGTTTCGTACGAATGGCTCCGCTCTAATTTTATAAGAATAACCTGTCGTGTCTTTTCACTACATGATAATTCTGCATACGTTAATACTTGCGAATATTTATAGTACCAACCTGTTGGATATTATCAGTCAGGGGCATGCATGAATAGAATAAATTGTTCAAACCGGGAAACGCACGTGATATCATACATCCAATCAAGATAGGAGCTTGCCAACAACGCGCAGCCAGGTTTTTTGATGTCTGCCGGTGTGATTTCCAAACATAGCAAGTGGTGGTTGTATTTATGTTGATTTCTTTCGGATAACCAATCAAATTTGAATTTCAACTTGAATATGCGAAAGTGGCAGTCTGGAAACTTGTCATGGGCCGGATTTAGTTGAACCAAAATCGGACCTCCGTCTTCAACACGAAATTAGGGGCTCCCGATCATATATTATTATTCCGTCAGATTTCTATGACAAGCTGTTCTAAGACAGATGAAGTTAAAACTTCTCGAAGTAGTCAGTTAAATGTTTCTCATTTCTTAAACCACAAACCAACTTTTGCTTATATGATATCTCACTAGATACAAACGGATGCGATATAGAGCACCACCAAAACACAACATGACTGATGGCTATAGCAACTTCCAGAAGTTTCCTACCGGGTTGATATATCTCTCTATTTGCAAAAAAAAAAAGTGAGGGGGGCGGGGGGGGGGAGGCGTAGGTCCCCCTTGACAATGCTCTCGATTACAGATTATATTTTCACAAGGCAAGAAGTGTTCTGGTGCTTGTGGGAAAGAAACGATACAATTACACGTTTCTAAATTAACCCTATACAACATATTCTCTCAGACATTCAAGGATACCTTTTCAAAATATGTGAATACTGTATGATACAAACGAAAAACTCGCAAAATAAAACAAAAATATAAAATAAATATAGACGGTTCATAGATCTTTTATTTCTATTCGTGTCTCGGTTATTTCTTTTTTTATCGCAAATACCAGTCAACAAAGCACCAGATTGGAGATATCGGACTCAAACCGCATGCGGGCGTCTCCGAGAAACGAATATGTGTTCCAGTCCAATAAAATATTGCCCATTTGGACGCAGAAACATTAACACGTTGGCTGAGAAGAATTTTCAGAAATCTTCCAGAGATCGATATCACAGTCATTTGTTCTGTATTTATTTCCTTCTGAAACCTTTTTGCTCGGGTGAAACATTTCCATCCGAGAACGTTTCCACCCGGGTGAAAACTAAAGAAATAAACGTAGAACAACAAAAAATGGAACTTAATAAAAAAAAAATAATAATAATAATTTGAAACCTACAGGTAAAAATCGTCTGTGAACCAACAGTATCTATGGGCCACAGTACTTGTGGGATCTAACCGGCTTGCACTTACACGAGTGTCGACCACTTCCGAAAACTCTTTTGCTTTGCAACCTGTAACCATCTCGGTCATCTATACGCGGTAAGACTGACCCTGGGATCGTGTGTATCCATGTTCAGCCTACTTTCGGCAATTGCAGGAGGGAATTTCCATAAAGCAATACCACGTGACTTCTTCAGCCAATCAGCTAAAGTCTACCAACGTAACCCCAACGTAACTCGCTATTTTCGAGTCATGTGATGAACTACTTGTTCAACATTTCAGATCCACCACACCTCTTGTATGATACGAAAGTTATTCATACCTATATATTTTGTAAGCTCAGGCAATATCTGTTCCAGAAGTGGTATGAATACCTGTAATTTATCAGATTTCTCGAGTCTGTTCTCCGCCGGATGAAGGCCGAACAGAATCCGGTAAAACACCGGATATCGCTCCGCGATAATGGAGACACACGATTCGCAAGCCATCTTATGGATGGCGAAGTGTACGCAAATGAAGTGCTTTGAAGCGAACATAATGGTAGGGTACTTTTGGTTGGCTTAGCCGAATTTGACGCCACACTGACTTCTGATGTTGCCGCGCTCCCGTAGGCCTAAACCGCGATGGTATACTCACGGGATAGTTTTTCATATACATCGATGTTTACTCAAATTGACCTGCTCTCCATGGTAAGCCGTTACACTAATTAAACAAGCTTAACCCTACATTTGGCCATTGAACCGAAAATCCTCACGCACTTTTTTTTTTTCGTCGCCTTTTTTTTTTTTGCCGTTTTGTGGAAATGAAAGGAGCTGACCAGAGAGAGAGTAGGCAAATATGTATTCTATCCAAACGAGTGCAAAGCGGTAGATATTATCGATTTTCATGAGCGCAAATCCACCCGATGTAGATCGGGAGGCCGAAACTTTTGCCGTATAGGAATTTTCGGTTCAACGGCTACACCCTATACATTGTCAATATCACAAAATTAAATGTCAGTAGGGTTTAGCTTGTTCAACTACAGTTTGTCTGGCTGGCTACGGTCGGATGTTGGAAGAATAGAATAGAATATATGTATTTGCTGATCACAGCGCCCCGAGACGCTGTCAATCAAATTTTATACAGACAAAAAATAAATAAATAAATAAATAATAACCTCATTCCTGGATTAAAAATAACCTCAAAACAGGGGCGAAGAACAGTCAGACACCGACGACCACTGTCCGCCCCAGGCCGAAATCCCGGCTCCATGCACCCCCAGCCAGGCGAGTGGGAGCAGGCCCAGTCCCGACCCCTGCCTGCCCATGGTTGAACCACAATCTCAGTAAACTCAGATATAATATCACGGAATATTATATCTGAATTCAGCCCTATATAAATCCCGTGCGTGTTGAAACTACTATTGTTAGCCAATCAGATGGATAGCTTGTTGTAACTATTTCAAAATCACGCCCACAGTAATTTCACACGGTAGCGCGTGGACTAATATATAAACATTATCGGGAAACAGTATCCAAATATTGCATCATTTCCAGACAGATCCGTGACGATCAAAGAGTTTACTCCCGCCGAAAAGTCTGGCTTTGTTTGGGGGTAGAAAATATCAAAAGATTGTGCCGCGCGAGATGTTAATCTCCGTGAAGTAAACGTCAATCATTGTCAGAGAGAAAAGTCAGCAGTTCGCACGAGAATTTCATAGCGTTACGTCTAGATGGTATTCCCCTGATTTACCATCTTGGGTTACCCAGATTGGGTTGAACCACCGAGTCGGGGGCGACTCATCTTCATTTTATCCAGCCAATTTCTACGTTCCCACTTCGAACCTGCCTTGATTTATCTGACCCCTTCAGTGTTCAAAATCCGAGGTGTAAATTTCACCTTCTAACGGCAGAAGAACCAATCAGAACGTACACATCGATTGCGAGTGAAGGTCAGTGAAGTGACGTAGAGTGACATCATCCTCTATTAGCGGTATCTTTCCTCCTAATAAGGTGCCCACAATTTGGGTCAGCCAATCAATAACGCTCTTGTGCGACCCATTTCGAATTTCAAATGCTTTCGAGGTCAGTGACGTCTCGTGTCTATTTATAAGTTATTTGAACATTGAAGGGGTCCAGATAAATCAAGGCAGGTTCGAAGTGGGAACGTAGAAATTGGCTGGATAAAATGAAGATGGGAGCGAGTGGGAGACAGCATTGTAAGTGTTAAAGCATGGGAGTTAACTCTGATTTTTTTAAACTCTTCATATAATGTTGGAGTTATCTCCCTTGGTTCGTGTATTTTGAAAATATGAAAGATACATTTTGCCATAGAGTATCTTCACAGCTCAAAAGCCATATAAATTAATGCAATATACTTAATGTAAGTAGGTTAGTGCATAGCTTGGAGGATACCATCATCAACTTAGATCTGCAGTTTACGTAAACGGGGCACTCCAGCAAAACATGAATTTCATCCTCCACATAACCAGGACAATGAAGGCAAGTCCGTAAGCTGACAGGAGTTTGAGTACAGTGATGTCGCTAGTTCCGACCCAGTGTCCGTTCCGACCCACTTCCAAAATATTGCTTCTTATCATAACCATGATCACGCAAAATCATAATACATTTGGTGCATTCAAGCAAGTTGATCAACCTCTCAATCATGGTTAAATTATATCTGGGACGAGTATAGAGCTCGCGGCGGCAACATTGATGTCGGGGTATGATTCATATCCCTTTAATATTCGTCCCAGATTATATTATGCATTCACTGGTTTTGTTAGGAGATAGCTTTGCAGACCCACTCCATACACACGACTACATCGGTCTGAGTACAAACACCATGACCAGCCGTCGGTAAAAAACAGTGTCGTCTGCCAGCCCTTCCGATAAAAGATTTCATGTTTTGTTTCTCACATATAATTATCATATGGTAGCCTACTATGTATCTGTCATAAATTATTCACTAGAGTGTCACTCCAAAGCGTCTCGGCCCCATTGTTGGCATCAACTGATGGCGCCAGTTCTGAACCACCATCATCCATGTATGGCCAAGCTGGATCGTACCATGGTCTGAAAATGTCATGCGAATGCAGCGCTCATTACCTAAAATCGTAACTCGAGTGCTGATTACCATTTCTTCTCTTTTAATCTGCCATTCAGAGGTACAATCAGTAAAAGTACCATTGATTTAACATAATTTTTGAGTGAGTAGACGTTTTTTAGCCATCGCAGTTATTTCAGTATAAGGTACACAATTGCCCAATCTAGTTGAACCAAGATGGTAAATCAGGGCAATACCATGCATCTAGACCTAACGCTATATATATGAAAACTTCGTGCAAAATGTTCGCCGATATTCTACGAGATCCCATAATAAGCCAATCACGACAATTTCCGTCTTTTCCATTCGACAATAATTGACCTTTAATTCACGGATATAAACACCTTCGGACGGCACAATCTTTTGATATTTCCTGCCGCCTAACAAAGCCAGACTTTTCGGCGGGAACAAACCATTTGATGCTCACGCATACTGTCTGGAAATGATGCCATATTTGGATACTGCTTCCTGATAACGTTTACTATTTTGGTCCACGTGCTACCTCGTGTAATTACTGTGGGCGTCATTTTGAAATTGTTTAACCAAGTTACGTGATTGGCTAACAAATGTCGTTTCAAATTCGCACGAGATTTATATAGGGTTGAATTCAGATATAATATTCCGTCATATTATATCTGAGTTTACTGAGAAATGATGAGATTGAGAATTGCCCAGCTTAGGGGCGACGGAAGGGGGGGTGGAGACGACGGGACTCAGCCCTCCCCAGTTTCAACAATAGCTGGGTGACTTTTTCATGATTTTGGTCCTAATGTGACCAGATATACAGGCCGGATTTTTTCCTGTGGCGCTTCGCTAGGCTAGGTTTTCACCGAGTGGCGACTTTGCACTGGAGGGGCACGTTGCTGTTTGGTTTAAAGTGCGCTGATTTGCTCATTCTTCTGTTCCGTTCGCAATGACCAATAACCGTTTGAGATGTTAATTTACATAGAAATTGCATTACTTTTATTGGATGATTAGCTGTCCCAGAGGAGTTACGAAAGTTGGGAAAGAATACGACTTTCAGAAAAACAACCAATTGCAGGGGCGGCGGAAGCTCTTAACATTTCCCAACATCTTTCTGACTTCTGGTATTGCATGGGATTAGATTTACATAGATTTTGTGTGTTTGATCGCAAGGGTTGGACACAACTGTTGCATCATAAGCATTAATAAAGATGTCTGGGTGACTATGTTTTATTTTTGTGGTCCTAAGATGACCAGATATGCAGGTGTTCATTCCTGGCGACAGAAGCGCCGGCGGATATTGCGATTGGTTTTCATGGAGCGATCAGTTTGTACTGGACGGTCACATGGATGTCGTATGGACAATGAGGATGTGCTTTGCTGATACTTGTTATTCCGTTCGCTATGACGAATTGTGACTGCTACATATGGTAATTTGCATGGAATATGCATATGCGTCATCCAATGATTAGCTGATTTATATAAGTTCAAAATCAAGCTAAAACTTAGTTTCATATTATTTCTTTCTGTCTTCATACTTTTTTCTGCAAACGTGTCAGCGCTCTTCGGCCCTCTGCTGAAGTGTTAATTTCTTCGCGATCACTCGTATAGTTCGAATTTTGGAAAGGAAAAATACTTTTTTTACATTCAAAAATTATCAACTAAATTTTTTTTTTAATTGACTAGAAAAATCACAAAAACAATCTCAAAATGCAGTTGAATATAGTGATGATATGTCTTTTCATATGCCAGAAATCGGCCAGACTGCGTCTACAGCCATCTAGGAACGCGGAGCTTGCGGGGCCTAGGCCGCCCTTGGACCCTCGCCTAAATTGCTATGATAGTCGAGCCCCCCAGTTTTTGGGAGCTGATTGCAGCCTTTTGGTAACCGATTTTGCAGAACCGCCCCAGGTGTCTAACGATAAATGAGACAGTTTAAATACTCTCAAAAAGCTTTCCATACCAGCAATCCAAGACTGTACATTATATTTATGTAACATCCATGAAACTACATATGCTTCTTTTACTTGACTATTATCGTTTTTTAATATAATTAGTTAATCTGTTATTGAGATTTAAATATTATAAATATTATTATTATATTATTATATTGTTATATATATTAATTGATTTATTAATATTATTATATTGTTAAATTGAAGTAGTTTTCCTAGTCAACTGAATATTGTTATCCCCTAAAATTACCAGGGGCAGTAGCTAGTGTTTCCCTTCTTATATATGGAAATTATAGCTTTGTGACCACTGAGTGCGATATATTGATATGGAATATACAAGGTTAAATAATTTAGTAAGACATGGGCATTAAACAATTTTGACCACATTTTAACATGCAAGATGCCATTTTTAGACAACCTATACATTTCTGGATCTCACTGGCAGTAATCCTAAAATCTGTTTGTTTCGTCAAATGACACATTATTTGATGCTCCATGTGTCTCAGAATCAGAAGTCACATCTGATGAGCCATTCAATTTCTGATACCGTAGGAACCATTTTTCTGCAAGCAATATTTGATGCTTTATCAGAGTTTGTGGTACCGGTATTGGTATTTGTGCGCAGTTTCCAATAATTGATGTCACATGAGCAATTCCCATCAGTACGGTACGCGATGACTGAAATTATATGACAGAGGTTGATCGAAGCAAAGTTCGAGGATACTAGAATGGCAAGCCACCCCTTATCCACCTCATAGCCTCAATTTATTTTTAGAACCAACTAAGAATACAAGCCAATCGTTTGGCTTCACCGCATCCGGGTACAGCCAATTCTCCCGCCATAAAGCACATCTATATGCTGTCTTCTGATCACATCAGTCAGTCTAACATTCACATTTGAGGAGACAAGACGGTAAAAATGGCAACTCCAGGTACCAGTAGGCCTACGCCAAAACGTAAATCCGATGCAGCAGACCCCAGCTCTCTTGTGGGATATCTTCATAAACTTTCCGAAGTAAAAAGATCTAAAAACAATAACTTGTATTTCGATGCACTGCTCCAAACCTCGAAGGATGAAAGAAGGCGGATGGTCAGCTTCTCGGCTGAGAAATACAGTAAATTCCAGACAGCAGCAACTCTGCACAGTCCGGTGAAATTAACAAACATTACCCTCAGTCCAAATCGAGGTGAGATAGAAGTCCTATTTAACAAGTGGTCAACCCTCGAGTGTGTCAATGCCAGTGGCGTCCCCTTCAAGAAACGGTTGTTCAAAGAAGAGGACAACATTTGTTCCAAACTGAAAAACCTTCTGATTCCACGGCAAACGGTAAGTAGTTTACTCTTTGAACCCACCAATAGGACAAATTTAGCAGGAAAAACTCATCCCGTCTTCATAAGTTTTTTATTTATTTATTTATTTATTTTTTCCTCCCCATTTCCGCTAATATCCGTAAAATTAAACTGGAAATGTCATGCGGTTGCAGTTCAATCGTGAACGTCGCTCGACTGCGCGCAAGAGAGCCCAGTCGAGCGACGTTCAAGATTGAACTAATGCGGTCCCTGCAATGACGAGTGTGTGAGTTTTTCCTGTCTTTAACCATGCAGGGCTTCGTGTTTAGCGCGAGTGATAGCTCACCTGCACGCAAACACTCGCGTAAATTCATGATTTTTAGCTCCCATAATCTGTCATTTTATGCTGTATTATATTGCAACCACTCTCCTGACTCAAATACGCTCTCCTAAATATTTTGACGGGAGCGATTTTTAGCGCACGCACTATTCTAAACACGAAGCCCTGCTTTAAATCAAACTTATCGCCTGCTGAGATCCTGTCTACATTAGTGTCTATTTTCGCATTTGTACTCCTAAAATAGCTTGTGACATATTGGGAAGGGAAAAGCATGTAAATTTGGGGGGAGGGGAAAATCCATCAATGAATTAATTGTGAATCATTTGTGAATTTGTAATGCATTGATTCTTGTTCTTGTGATTGTTCGTCCTTCTGGGCGCCATGATTGGCTTAATAAACATCTTATCTTATCCTGCTAACAAATTATGAGAACCCGTAGAACCCCGTGCAATTCATAGTTATCATACATCTCGTGATCTAGCTAGCTAGATAATATATTATATAGCCCTCAGGCTCACGAGTATGAGGGCTATATAGGTCGGCCCGAGTCCCCTCCAGCGAGGGTTTTAGATAATTTTATTACGAATGACCCACCTCTGAAACTGCCGTACATCTAATCTCTATCCCCTCTTGCGCACTATTTTAAAATCTTGCCCACTATTGTATTAGACTCTTTCGCCATTTCATTTTTTTGCAACTGCGCAGCTTTTCGTGAACTTCCTGTTTGTACCAAGTCGGAAGTTTTTAACATTAGAGAGATAGGCCGAGTGTTGGAAAACAGTTGATATTTTGTGCAACTGTACGTAAAATCATTAAAAAATCTCCTGGACTACCGCCAGATAGGCGAAAGAACGGCTCCGGATATTTATTCACCCTGAACACAATTTAGTTCCACAGAAAAAGTACTTTTCCCGAGATATGACCCACTTTCAACCTGGCCAGGATGCGGCCGTTGGTACAAGTGACCTTTCGTGACCTCGCCTTGTGCGCATGCCCAGTTACCCTAGATTTGTAATGGCGATCTCGGCTAATCGAAAACTTCAACTCTCTATACGCGCCATGTTGCTGACGTCACGTATATATGTGTATATGGGCCGTTTGTAATTGAAGATGGCGCGTATAAAGTGGAAAATTCAGACGGCGATATGGGCCGTTTGTAATTGAAGATGGCGCGTATAAAGTGGAAAATTCAGACGGCGATATATTCGTTACTTTTTCACAATAGTGCACAAGATTTTAAAATAGTGCGCAGGAGGGGATAGAGATTAGATGTACGGCAGTTTCAGAGGTGGGTCATTCGTAATAAAATTATCTAAAACTGGGGCCGACCTATAGCCCTCCAACTCGGGAGGGCTATATATTATTTAGCTAACATGTAGCTAGTAAATGTACAAGTAAAGGGGTGGGTAATCTAGCTAAGATTCATAGCGTCTCCCTTCCCTCACCGCTATGCCGACGACAAATACATTTCCCTGGTGGTAATTCGAACATATCCATGGCGCACGTATTATTATCTTTGCGCCCCATTGGACCTTCATTAACTTGAGAAAAAGGGCCGCCATGAATAAAAATACCATAATCGATGTTGTGATCATCATCCCCCCCTATATAAACGAGGTCTATTATGACGGAAATGCACATCTTGACCCTCGATTTCAGGTGATTGTGAGGCTCCATAGGGATAATTTTAACGTCTGTAATTAATTTTTGACCGACGAATGGTCATTTAGTCTGCCATTTCTGTATTTTTATTCATGGCGGCCCATTTTCTCAAGTTAATCAAGGTTCAATAGGGCGCAAAGGTAATAATAAGTACGCCATGGAGATGTTCGAGTTACCACCAGAGAAATGTATTTGTCATCGACACAGCGGTGAGGGAAGGGAGACGCTATGGGTAATCTTGCAAATCGGGCTAATTACATTTATGGGTTTAACTTGGGAAGCGGATGGATTGTATTTTGATTGTCTGCCTCAAGAGAGCGCTTTAATCAGCAATAAACATTCTTATATTATATACTTCATCGGAATAATTTTGCCTTGTAACAACTAAACCAGAGAGAGCTCCCAAAACCTACCTACATCTAGTTCAATAATCTAAACGGTTAAATTATATCTCTATTATTTATACGATTTATATTCTCATATTTGACCGTACTGGTTTTTTTTTTTTTTTTTTTTTTTTTTTACGAACAAGCTTTGAAAACCGATTTCAGTTAAATTGTCTTGTTTTCTGGTCAATTTAATATCGAGCTTAGTTATATAGCCTTTTGCATTACAGTTGTTTTACCGGTTCCGGGTTTTACCATAATCTGGGTCATTTCCCAAGCCGGGAAATACGTCTGTCGTTTCCACAAAAAAAAACCCCTGCTCATGGCAGAAAACAAGAATGGTCTATTATCAACTCTAGTCTCACTTGAACAATGGTGGACCAAAGTTGTTTCTTTCCTTGCACACTTTCAAAAAATGACCGGTGGTTATTATTTCCAGACTTGTTTCCAGTTAAGATGTCACTGCTAAAAACCACTTGTCAGATGTTACCTATAATAGAAGTGTTCTCTGTTCATAAATATATTCTCGTTGTCACTTTATCAATTCAGCCAAGATTACAGAGATAAAGTTGTCGTATCCATAATCCAGCAGTATATCTTCATGTTCCATTTCTGCATGCATTTAAAAATTTGGCCCTACTCAACATAATCAAAAAACATCTCGCATAAGGAAAAATATTCCAACTATATTCTGTTCGATTGTCAAAGTTGTCTATTCTCCACAGATTTATATTCTGTTTGACATCCATCAGATCATTGTCGAGTTTAGGTTCATACTCTGTATAGGCTTTATTTTTCAAATTGAAAAAATCCACCATAGCCGAAAGCTACTACAGCAGTGGACTGCCACTAAACACGACTCGGATCATTTTATTTTTGAGCTCTCAAAATTCACCAGTTGAGATGGCAGCTTGTGAATTACTGTTTACCAATTAATCAGTTTGCTTTAAATATGCTTCAGTTGTAATATGTGAAATTTCCATGTCTTGGAAACACTTATAAATAGTAATTTGCTGATAGTGGCCCCCTATATGTGATAGTGGCCCCCTATAGGTGACACCACTGTAACTTATAACCTTGGTAGACAAATTCGATAATTATGGCTAAATACCTTGTCACTAGATCTCGCTTGCAGGCCTTCAAGTGCCTCCTATATTTTCGATTCATTCCTATATTTTAGTCAAAACCAATGTTTCCTAAATGTTGACTTTTTCACATGAAAACTTTCATCAATGCTCTGTAAGGAGTCTGACATCAGAAAATACATTTCAGACCTTTTTTTTCGCGTCGCTTTGCTCCGCAATTATGAAAACATTTAAAACTCTTTATGCTGAATCAAACAACAAAACAGATCACCTGAAACACCACCACTACAACTGCATTCAGTGAAAGTAATTTGATTGTAAAACCAGGAACCTACCGAGTTTGTTGCGAATTTCCTCCTATTTTCTCTTACTTTTTCACTGTGAGCCACTTGCAGGCCATCTTCATTATATCCAGCCAATTTCTACATTCCCACTTCGAACCTGCCTTGATTTATCTGACCCCTTCAGCGTTCAAAATCAGAGTTGTAAATTTCACCAGCTGACGACAGAAGAACCAATCGGAACGTACACATGGATTGCGAGTGAAGTCACATGACATAGGGCGACATCATCCTCTATTTGCGGCGTCCTTCCTCCTAATATGGTGCCGACTAATTAGATCAGCCAATCAATAACGATCTTGTGCAACCCATTTCGAATTTCAAATGTTTTCGAGGTCAGTGACGTCTGGTGTCTATTTATAAGTTATTTGAACATTGAAGAGGTCCAGATATATCAAGGGAAGTTCGAAGTGGGAACGTAGAAATTGTCTGGATAAAATAAAGATGCTTGCAGGCCTGCCCTTGTGATTACTTTCCATGCCGGATACTAACATGTCCGTTCCAAACCAAATCAATTGCTTCAACATAGGGGGACTTCAACCCCTCGTGTTTTCATATTTTTCGTCTAATAAATTTCTTTCCTCATTTGACATTTGGCCCATCAATGCAAACAGAATTTGTTGTTAAATACATGGCCTTTTTTCTATCCTTTTTAGGTTTCTGTCCAGGTAAAAGTCTTGCAAACACTTGAAGAACAATCTACAGAAGACGTTTATGGTAAAACTCTGCAGAAGATGGAAATTTTAGTTGCGGATGATACATTGGAGATGCCCCTCACAATTTGGGGCAACCATATCGCCAAAATTGAAAACGGGAAATCGTATAATCTCAAATACCTTTCAACGCGCGACTACAGAAACAATATAAAACTAACAACAACCCCAAGATCCGAAATCGAAGAAATACACAATATTCCAGTGACGGATGCTCATTTTCAGCGCGAAAAGCTTGAAGAAATCACTTGTCCATTGGAATTTGTCTCAACATATCTGTCTGTAAAATGTGGAGCTTGTGGTAAAGCCATTGAGGATCATCTAATCGGCCAAGGTGATGAAGATGGAGACCTAACAGAATGTCCTCATTGCAGCATGACACAGACCAATCGAAAACTGAAGACCTCCATACTGGCACACATCAACATCGAATCTCCACATGGTCAGAAGAAACTAACTGCTTTCGAGTCTGTCATAAAAGCATTTTTGGAGGAAACCAATAATGTTGGCATACTGCATACAGCTAAAGATGTCACAAAGTTCCTTATGAGTCACCCACAAGTTCATATGAAATTTTCTAAAGATTTGATATTAACAAAGATAACGCTCAATCTCCCAGAACAAAATGCTAATATGCCGGAGGACAACATTGATTAAAATTGGTATCGGACAACTTTCAAACACGGGGTATCCTCCATGCAAAATGCTTAGAATGCATTATCTCTTAACCCATGGTATTTGTACCATTTAATCAATAATGACACACTTAGAAGTATTAGCTAATTAATAAGTTTTATACCAGAATAGTTAGAGAATGCTAAAATTCTATTCCTTGTGACATTAAAACAAGTTATTACTAACTTGACAGTGGTTCAAACACTCTCTCAACCCATATTCCTACCATTAATCAATAATGATGCTTCGAAGTAATTGGTTAATTAGTTTTATAGCAGACCAGTTTGAGAATGCTAGATGTTAAGATTATATTCAATGTTACCAAGTTTTAAGTAATTTGATAATTTACAACTGAACATGGTTCAGACACATGCAGGCATCCTTACTTCATTAACCAGAATCCAAACATTTTTTTCCACTAAGCCTACTTTGTTTTGTTCTTCAAGAAGGGCAACGACGTTTATTACCCAAGCTTTTTTTTCATGTAGATGCTGCATGCATATAATTTCTTTGTTATAGTCGGTCGGTCGTCTATCCACCTGTAATTACGAAATAAACAATTTTATTATATCATTATTACATGTAGTACTGGTTTTGCATGTGCGCATATCTGGACCTGATGACACTGCCTTTAATACAGTTCTAGTTGTCAGATGCATGATACATTAATGTCTGTATACAGTATACTCTGATTGGTCATTGCTGCTTGATTTAAAAACACACTTTTTCCTAAATTGATTAATATTAGCTGTGAATCTTGCAAACCAAATGCATGCAGTATGAAGAAAGAGACCTTGTGCACTTCAATCTTGAATCCTGCATCAATTTCATTTATTTGCCATATCCTTAGAGCTTGGCGTACAACCCACATTCTTCACTCTTGGAATTTTGCTTGATAAATATGGCCGCCATAGACCATTTGAACCTGCGTGATTTATCCGACACCCTTCAGTTCTTGAAATGCGAGGTGTAAATTTCACCTACGAACATTTGGCGAACCAATCAGAACGTACACGCTGACATCCTCCATTAGCTGTGTCATTCCTCCTAATGTGATGTTTGTATGAACTCGCTATATAGCTCAGCCAATCAATAAATGCTCAACAACTTTCGAGTTTGAATGTTTTCCGAGGCCCGAACATTGAATGGGGATAGATGTATCAAGGAAAGGTTGAAGTGGGAACGTAGAAATTGGCGGTCGCTTGATAACATGATGCCATAGATCGAACAAAATGGCTATTGGAAAGTTTTTTTATCGAACAAATTCAATTTGTATGTTGTCCTAATATATGAAACCATATCCCTGAACCTAATGGAAGCTCCACAGGAGAATTCTGTTGCTTTACAGAGAACGAGAACTTCAATTCATCATTAAGTTGTTTCACTTGAGTATACTGTGTAAACCGACAAACCTCTGAAAACTGACCTGAACCCTGGTTCCGATCATACCACACTTGCTATTTTTTTAATCTCGATCAAAAAAAAACTGGAACAGTGAAACCTGTATAAATAGACATCTGAATAAACCGACAAACCTCTGAATACTGAGATGAACCCTGGTTCAAGCACTGCACCTACTGTTTCGAATCTTTTAACAACTGGAACCCTCTTGGAACCAATGGAGATCTTCGGTCCCAAGCATAGTCCATTTATACAGGTTTCACTTTAATTTTTGGGCCAAACCTTGAAATCAAAGATGAAAACGATGGTTTTCTTGCCAAATTTATTGCCAAATACATTACATTAAATGATGTAATTTCATTAGGCCTATTTATTCTCCATATATACATGTAAAATCTTTCGCTGATAACCGTCTGTACATTCAGCGTCTGTTCTCTCCTCGACACTGTAATCTCCTATCGGGTTAACATCGAAATGCAGTGTGGATACATTTCGAATATAACATACTGAAATTTCCATTTTTTTGAGCGAGTAGAACTCAAAAAGGTTGGTACATGTGTGCTTTCTCTAATGTTCTTAAAATAGTTTCTTGTCCCCAGTTAATATCACAGGGAATTGTATCAATTTGATTGCATTAGACATACCCATCTCACACCACTTACGTATACCAAGGGACGCCATAAACGATACGGAATCTGTGTTATGAAGTGTAGCAGAAAACCAGAACACCGCCAGGTCTGAATAAATTGTGTTTATTTGTTCTCCATCAAGCCCCTTAAATCCGGTAATTTCTGACGAAAAAGTGAATTTCAACATTACGTCCCTTGGTATACATCATGTGGTGTGACATGGGTATGTATGGAATCCAATTAATACAATTTCCTGTCGTTGGTATCGGGTAGGTGTGAAAGATTGAACAGTCGATCCCAAACAAGAAAATGCTTATACCGGCCTAGAAATATATGAATAAAATCACCCAGTGTTGCATGATAACCCATTGCCCTAACGTGTATTGTCCAACCATGGGGATCGCCAGCCACACTTGGCGATGCCTAGTGCTCCAGCAGGTAAAAAGACGGGACGTTATAAAACGAACATTTATAATGTCATTACATTATGACGTTGCCATTATGATGTACAGGAATATGACATAAGCATCTTGGTACAGGTAGCTATCTGACGTCCGTTCGGGCTGGCGAACCCCATTGAAAGCGACATTAGCACGTGTGTCTTGCAGCAAAACACAG
The DNA here is from genome assembly GCA_036873755.1 of Hanleya hanleyi. NCBI lineage: Eukaryota > Metazoa > Mollusca > Polyplacophora > Lepidopleurida > Hanleyidae > Hanleya > Hanleya hanleyi. The sequence goes on from JAVTVY010055387.1 coordinate 23,415, forward strand.
AACTGCTACTGGGTTATTGATGAAGATATAAACTTCTGCCCAGCATATTCAGCCGTCGTCGAATTGTTACATGCATGTTTTGTACATTGTACACTCCGGTACAACCACACCAAACAAAACAGCCGTTGTCGGTTAATAGATTGTTTAGCATGACCACCTGCCAAAACCTGCATGCCAGATGCAATAATTATTAATAAATTTTCTACTGTTGACCGTCAAGATTGTAATCAAATATATTACCTGACAAAATTTCTATTTTACAGATTTACACACTCTGAAATCTCTCTTAAATATCGCCAGAAAATAAATATTTATGAAATTAAAAAATTAAAAAAAAACATTAAAAAATTATGTAAATAATTGTGGTACAAACTCAAATGCACACACATTGTGTTTCAACGGAAACCACTCTAATTTTCGTCCTCAGTTACGTGCTTTGGCCGCCATCTTGAATTTTGTCAGACACGGAGCGCATCTTGTACAGCCTATATCTCTGGGACTACGATAGGTACAGCCTTATAGTTTATGGGCTGTGGGGTCTTGTCGTTGCCATGTACGTACGTCCGTCCGTCCGTCAACATCTCCTTGTCCGCTGAATATCTGCAGATCTATGAAGTCGGGCCTGACCAAACTTTGGTGAGAGCTTCCTGAATGTTGACTGATGAAATGATTAGATTTTCAGATGGCTGTGATGATTTCATGATTTTTAATTATTTTTTTATTATTTATTGATGACTCAAGCTTTTGCACTGTTATCTATGCCCATCAGCATGTTCTTGTCCGCTGAATATCTGCAGAGCTTCCTGAATGTTGACTGATGAAATGATTAGATTTTTAGATGGCTGTGATGATTTCATGATTATTTTTTTTTATTATTATTTATTGATGGCTTAGCTTTTGCACTTTTATCTATCCCCATCGGGAACCCTTGGTTGCAGGTTTCAGTGTGAATTTTGAAGGTTCCCTGATACAAGAAAGCCTGGTCCATTCAAGATTCTCATTGAATGAAGGACAACATTTTTCTTTAATTTTGCTCCGACTCGGGCAATTTTGAACCAGTTTGCATACCTGGAGCTTATGCCCCCCAAATAATTATAAGGGTGGGCCTGTGTCAATCAGTGTGTTTACTTTATCACACTTGTGCAATGCATAAATTGCCACTAACAGAGCCACACTTTCTTGCATGCTGTAATCCCAGCACACCACTCAAATGAAACCGAAGTCTGTTATATACGGCAAGCCCGTAGGCTGGTTTGGCAACGGGGGGGTTCGGTAGAGAATATTGCGGAACTCCTAATGCGAGCGCCGCAGGCGCGAAGCCCGGCTAGGGGGGTCCGGGGGCATGCCCCCCCGGATTTTTTTTGAAAATTTAGATGCCATATGGCGCATTCTGACAGCATATTTTCGACATCCGCCAACTGCATTTTTTCCGACTGATAAATTCAGTATATGACTATAATCGACTCGTTGTGTGAATGATAATCTTGTCGACTGGGAGATGGTTAATATTCAACCATGGGAAAACCCCTTTGATCAAGATTATTATCATTAACTCCTCACTCCGGTGTGGTGGCTAAGAGTGGGGATAAGTGTCCCGTTTCCTATCTTTTTATTGAGTGAAGAGTGTTCTACCTTTGGAGATATCTGGAGAAGAGTGTCCTTGCACTCTTAATATGGGATATTGTTAGCCTCCACACCGGCCTGCCGATATATTTGTGCCATTTCAGTTCACACTTGTTACGATCTGGTAAAGAGATGGATAAATCACGCCAACAATTCCTCCGATTGAGCCATCCTATTATCAAGGAACTGGTCCATGTTTATTACTGTATATTTCGCCGCTATCTGTCATAAAGAAAATATGTCAACCAGCAAAGACTTGATCACGTTAAGAATAACAATGTACAGCGCCGGCGGAAGCTCCCAAAAAGTGGGCAGGGCTCGACTTTCATAGCACTTCAGGCGAGGGTCCAGGGGCCGCCTAGGCCCCGGAAGCTCCGCGCTCCTAGATGGCTGTCGACGCATTCTGGCCGATTTCCGGCATACAAAACGACGTATCATCACTATAAAATCAACTGCATTTTGAAATTGTTTTTGTGATTTTTTCTCGTCATTTAGAAGAAAAATTGAGTTGATAACTTTTGAATGTAAAAGAAGTATTTTTTCCTTTCCAAAATTCGAACTATACGCAGTGATCTCGAAGAAAGTAACATTTCAGCAGAGGGTTGGAGAGCGCTGACGTGTTTGAAGAGAAATATGTGAACACAAAAAAAGAAATAATATGAACGCAATTTTGATTTCTAAATTTGATAAGCAGATAATCGTCCAATAAAGCGAATGCAATTTCTATGTAAATTAACATCTAAAACAGTTATTGGTCATTGTGAACGGAACAGAAGAATGAGCAAATCAGAGCATTTAACCCAAACAGCAACGTGACCCTCCAGTGCAAAGTCACCGCTCCGTGAAAACCTGGCCTACAGGGCGGCGCGAAGCGCCGCGGGGGAAAAAACCGGCCTGTTTATCTGGTCACATTAGGACCAAAATCATGAAAAAGTCACCCAGCTTTTGTTGAAACTGGGGGCGGGGGGGGGGGGGCTGAGCCCCCACCCTCTCCTACTGAATGTGTAGCAATGCCAGGGAGGTCAATCGCTCCTGGCCCATGGATGCCCGCATGAAGGTCCTTCCGTGCACTCTGAATTTTTTTTTTCCCCGGCAGCGGAACTCGGTCTGCTCTGCGGGGGGGTGCGTACGCACCCCCCGAACCCCCCCAGCCTACGGGCCTGTACGGTATCCAGGGATTTTTTGCAGGTTCTGATCCCAAACTCCCAGTTCCTTTTCCTAATTCATTATTGAGGGTCCAATTTTTTAAAGTGAATTTCGGCGCAAAGAGCGTTTGATCAATCACAAAACAGAGGTTTGTTAACATGAAATTCAATACCCAGCTATGCAATCGGATCAATATTGAAGCTCCCAGAAGCTTTTTCTAGGAGTAAATCCTTTTAAATTGAACAACAACAACACTTTCGTTTTTTGTTTCATTTGAGTTTTGGGCACCCATATGTTTTCTGAAACTAAATTGGCTCTAGATGCAGCCCTGATCCTACTTGACTAAAAAAAAAGCAGGCTGAGGGGTCCACGCACCTTTTAGGTGCTTGCCTGCAATTCATGTTGTATTATATTGTCCAGAAGCAGCTCTTTCAGAAGTGTGTGTATTATTATTTTTCTTCCGCCAAATTTTGTGCGAGTCGCCCACTCAACACCGCCTCACCGTTGGAGCTGAAACTTCATAGGCTGATTGGACCTAGTGCATATCCACCAATGAAGCCGATTGGTCGAAACTCCTGGCGGCCATCTTGGATTTAGCAAAAAAACCTGTTAAGCTATTCATCTCCGCAACTGATGAAGCGATCCACGCGAAACTTGGCACACATACTCAAGGGAGTGGGCTCTCTCAAAACTCTATTTGAAAAGTGGCAAAATATATGTTATATGATACGGTGATCATGAATGTGTACAAATTTTGCTCCTGGGTCACGTGGTTTAGCCGCCATCTTGAACTTTGTTAAAATCGGAACACATCTTGTGCAGGCTAGAACTCTGAAACTACGAAAGGTACAGTATTGCAGTTTGTTGCATTATATTGTCCAGCAGCAAGTCTTTTGGAAGTATGCCAATCATTTTCACGTGACTTCTGTAGTTTTCCCGCTATTGTCAAATGTTTCTCACCCAAATTTGCGAATTAACCGACTGTCCTTCAGTGGTAACTATGTAATCTTGTGCCATTCGTCCAGTCAACACCGCCTTACCATTAGAGCTGAAATTTCATAGGTTGATTGCCCCACATGGGATCTAGTGCTTATCCACAAATGAGCGGATTGGTCGAAACCCCTGGCGGCCATCTTGGATTGACCACAAAACCTGTTAAGCTATTCATCTCCGCGACTGTTGAAGCGATCAACTCGAAACTTGGCACAATTAATCAATGGCGTGAGGTCTCTCAAATCTCTTATTTGAAAAGTTACTATGTAAAACAAAATGGCCGCCATCGGCCAATCAAAATGGCCGGATTTTCAAGTAACGGATTTGGACGGGGAAAGTGACGAAATATATGTTATATGATACGGCGAACACGAATATGTAAAAGTTTTGTTCCTCGGTCACGTGGTTTGGCCGCCATCTTGAATTTTGTTAAAATCGGAACACATCTTGTACAGGCTACAACTCTGGAACTACGGAAGCTAAGTCTTGCAGTATGTTGCATTATATTGTCAAGGAGCAGCTCTTTCAGAAATATGCCAACCCTTTTTACGTAACTTCTATAGTTTTCCCGCTATTGTCAAATGTATCTCATCCAAATTTGCGAATTAACCGATTGTCCTTCAGTGGTAACTATGTAATCAACTGAAATTTCGACATATTGTTCAATATTCACGGTACAGTGGCCAAAAATTGTGTTTTGTTTATAATTCTAAAATCATAACTATTATTACGGTGGCAAGCCGTATGGCTTCCGGTTCCATTCTTGTTGCTCCATTGCCTGCAATGGCGCATGGAACCCGATGATTGCAGCTTGCTGCTATATTTGGTTTTGTGTTACATGAGCGATGTTAGATTTCTGGATAAGTGTTCACCTGTCGTGCAGATGAATGAATACACAAGTCATCACGTGATTGAGGCAGATATTAAACGTCATCAGGGTTTCGAACCATTGAGATATATTTGCTGGATCTATCTACACATGCCTCTATTCGAGTACATATTTCACACTGAAGAACTAATATGATAAATCATGTTGCAGAAAATGTATAATAGCGTATATTGGTGTCGAAAGATAATTTTCAACGTTGTGACGATAATATGGAAATACAAGGTTATGTCGTCGTCTCTCCCATCCACACTCACACGCACACACACCTACACGCACATTTTTGGGCAAAGAATGAACATGTGTAACCCCCCCCCTACTCTAGAGTTTCAACTTAATTCCACAGTATTTGCGATTTTCGTCATATACGAATCCAATTTTATTAAGAATAGGAGTAGGGCATTTCGACTTAATGGCGCCTCACTGCGCATGCGCGAGAACAAAAAATGGGGCGGTCATGGGGCGGTGTGCGCAGGAGTGTTGTGCGCAGGTTTGACGTCACTTCCGATCTGGGTGACTGGGGCGTGACCTTGGGAGCATGTATTCCTCTGCGGTGATGCGGTCTGGCGGGGATGCGGTCTGCCTTCGCGGACCGAAAGTAGTCTCAAAACCGCGGGTTTTCGTGAGAATGTTCGGCAATCTGTAGGGACCGCTAGTGGACCGATTGGGTCGAGTGAGGTATCAAAGTGAAGCATTCGTGAAAGGGCATCTGGTGGGCTGAGTGCGGGGTTGAAATGTCGTCATTCTGCGCATGCACGGTGGACAAAGAGTATGGAAATAGACGTTTTGGGATCTAGGTGGGCCACTAGTAGCCCTATGGAGTCGTATGAGGTATCAATGTGAAGCATTCGTGAGGGAGCATCCCCCTGGACTAGAGTTTCGCCCGTTGTCAACATTCTGCGCATGCGCAGACAGGAAATTGTGGGAAAAGGGTATGGAAATAGACGTTTTGGGGTCTAGGTGGGCCACTAATGGTCCGATGGAGTCGAGTGAGGCATCAGTGTGAAGCATTCGTGAAGGAGCATCCGCCTGGACTAGCGTGTCGTTCATTTTCGACGTTCTGCGCATGCACAGACAGGGAATTGTGGGAAAAGGGTATGGAAATAGACGTTTTGGAGTCTAGGTACGCCCCTAATGGTCCGATGGGCTCAAGTGAGGTATCAATGTGAAGCATATTTGAAGAAGCATCCGACTGGATGGATGTGACGTAAAACTGAAATCATTCTACGCATGCTCAGTAGACCAAGGGTATGGAAATAGACATTTTGGCGCCGGCATGGATCACTATGGGTCCGACGGAGTCGTATGAGGTCTTATTTTGAAGCTCTCGTGAAGCAGCATCCGACTGGACTCATGGTTCGTTCGGGTTCAATAGTCTGCGCATGCGCAGTCTGGTCGTAGTATAGAAAGCAGGCATTTTGGGGATGCGCGGGGGTGTATTTGACCAACCACTATGGGTCCATGGTTGTGGTTTGGTGGTGTGGGTTGTTCGCACTGACGTCAATTCCGGTTTCACTAAAACTACCTCCGAATACAGAAGAGTTCCAATTTTCCCGTAGACGTAGGGTCCGGATTTTTAACATACGGATTTTCCCCGGACCGGCCCGACCCGGCCCAGCCCGGCCCGGCCCGGCCTGGCCTGGCCCGGCCACAGCGCGCGCGGTTATCCGGGCGAGCGCCCGCGCGCGGGTTATCCGGCCGCACGTCTGCGCGGCATCACCGGAGGTGCGCGGGTGAATGTCGGGTCAAAAGCCACTCCGACGAGAGGAGCTACGACACTGTCAACCACCAAGATGTTGACTTGCACAACTTGCCAGAAGCAGTTTACTCGCCTAGAAGATTTGCGATGGCACGAATCCTCCATCCACAACTGCGCACGGTATACTTGTATAACCTGCGCACGGTCATTTAATTTGGAGGATCATTTACTGCGCCACGAACGCTCATTCCACGAGGGGACGACGGAACAATGTAATGAATGTGGTCAACTCTTCAAACGACCCAGTCAGTTAAGACGGCATCAGCGTTTGATTCATACCCCGTATCTACGGTTTGAACGACAACTTCCCACTAAAGAGGCACCCAGGAGGGTCAGACCCAGTGAAGATGAGCCCGGGGAGACGAATGCCACTGGTGATGCGATCAGGGAGAGCCCGGCTATACCCACAGTTCAGAAGAGCCTAGATATCCAGCCAGTCCCTAGCATTACTGTTGCCAGTCATACGCCTGACGACATCAAACATTTTCTGGAAGGTGCATTGGATATTCCTAGCGATCTGTTACAGGACGCCCATCCAGTGAGTGACATCTATCGGCGCCAATGGCCCATGATACGGCGCGTATTCCACCGTGATCGCCCCATTCCAGATATCTACAATTTCCCACTGACCGACCTCACCCGTCTACGCAGCTACGTGGAAGCCATTTTCAATGACCAAGCTACGGTCTTCAGATTGAATGTCGCTTTCGGGTACATCTTACGGTACAAAGATACGGACCAGTTACGGTATTATTATGCCAGTAATAACAGCCATGTGTTTGACCAACCGTTCACCATCATTAACCGGGCGTCGCTATAGAGACGATGCTGGAGAAACTGGACACCGTGGATCCCTTGAGATGGGCACATCGTCAACGCCCCAACAAACAATGGGTCGTAGAGAGGGTCACCAATGCTACGTTCTTCGTTACGAAGCTGACCGATCACCCCCATCGACTGAATGCGTCACCCTTACACTGATGAATAGCATAACATGCCGTATATACTTCCTATGTCTACATGCTGATCGTTGACTTGAGCTCAGTAAACACTTGTACCTAATGTGACGGTGCGTTAAATAATAAAACATGATGTTTGATATTT
>JAVTVY010055388.1:0-29775 GCA_036873755.1 Hanleya hanleyi
GGTTGATACATAAAGCAGATAAGAACTTGCATAACATATCTATGCTTGATGCATTTGTTTACAAAGGTCTTAGTCTGAATACACATTAACCGATTAAGAGACTAGTGTGACATAAAGGTTAGATCCATCATACCATGTGTGCCGTAAATGGAGACCTCGGGAAATATTCACGAATAAATACTTGAATTCCATGGGAAATATTCACGAATAATACTTGAATCACACAAGCTATATATATCAAGTATCTGTGCTGATAAATAGGAGTTCTGGGCACCCCTGCTTCCTTCTCCCGTGGGTATCAATGATATACTTTCTTCCCTGGCAATTTGCCTTCGTATCTTTGCTGGTCTATTAAGGCACACGGCATATGTATTCTGTCTGCAACGAAGCGTACTGGCAATTCTCCATCCTTTTTTTTGTGCAAAAGGCAGTCATTCATTATTTGTGAGCAAGATATCATTCTCAGAAATGCGAGAATGTTTAATAATCTATATCTTATTTGGAAAAGTCTTAATGGCTTTTAAAATAACAAATAATGTATTGTGCCGAATGATTTGTCAAGTCTGAAGGCAAGAGCAAACAAAAAAACTTGTGGTAGTGACATTATCTTATTACCCACGCTTGCAATTATCATGTAAAATAGGACATTTCTCCCTTCGAACATCCCCCCCCCCCATGTGGACATTTCCCCCTCCTTCTTATAGCTATTTGTGCTATGATTTCATACGAATGTGAAACACATATTGACAAAAACATGTTATTCTTATTTTCAATAAGCTATTTTCCCCAGCTATATTTAAGATAGCGGCACTGTTAACCAGATTTAGTAACAAAATAAAAATGCAACCAAGTTATAAATAAAGCGATTTTGATGATTATCTTTTCAATAAGTTACTTTCAATAAATTGACATGATTTCGAAGAATACCCCATGGTTTCAACGGAGACAAAATAAACATCATTGTTAGATGGTATATTGCTGCAAATATGTTGTCTTTTCAAATTTAATCACCAATTTAAATCAATCAGCATGTTTGTTACATAATGTCTGTAACTAGGTAGAATCTATTGTTTAGTTTATCTTTATCCCGAGTTAGCCCATTGCCGGAGTAGAATCAGTCCGTGCATGGCACAAGGAAAGTCATTGTATACAGTTTGTCTTCAAAACCACTGATTACAATACCATTTAACAATCCTCACAGCTTTATTATCCTGATTTCAGCCTGCTGCTCGAGTAGAATCACATAACTATGTGATAGTTATTAACTTATACTGTGTATTTATTGTTTAGTCATGCCAAATTATAGAAAACAAGAAAAAAATAAGAAAGATAGTGCCACGGCACTGTAGCTCATCTGTCTGTAACTGGAGGAAGTAGCTGTGAGAAATTTTTACTAAAGATCTGCAATAGATGAGTTTCTAACTTGTATTGTCCCCCCTGAACACTAAATGATCCATGCAGTTATTTCCTGAGATTTCATGATAAAGTTTCATGGGAAATTCAAGATGCGGCCATATTGGATTTTTGAAATGGACCAAAAAAGGTATCTTGCACAACTGGACCACAAGGGGAACCTGTGCATCAACATCCATGCAGTAATATCCTGAGAACTCACGATAAAAAAATTTCATGGGGCCACTGGTGACCATATTGGATTTTCGAATCGGACAAGAAAAGGTATCTTGCTCAACTTGGACCCAAGGGAAACCTGTGTATCAAATTTGAGAAAGATCAATGCAGTAGTTCCTGAGAAATCGCGATAACAAAGTTTCATGCGGAAATCCAAGATGGCCACCTGGTGGCCATATTGGATTTTTCAATCTGACCACAAATGGTATCTTGCACAGCTAGACCCCAAGGGCAACCTCTGTACCAAATTTGAGAAAGATCCATGCAGTAGTTCCTGAAAAATCACGATAACAATGTTTCATCTGGAAATCCAAGATGGCCGCCTGGTGGCCATATTGGATTTTTCAATCAGACCACAAATTGTATCTTGCACAACTAGACCCCAGGGGGAACCTCTGTACCAAATTTGAGAAAGTTTCATGAAGTAGTTACTGAGAAATGGATAACAATGTTTCATCTGGAAATCTAAGATGGCCGCCTGGTGGCCATATTGGATTTCTGAATCAGGCCACAGAAGTAACTTGCACAACTAGACCCCAAGGGGAACCTGTGTATCAAATTTGAGAAAGATCCATGCAGTACTTCCTGATAAATCACGATAACGAAGTTTCATAGAGAAATCCAAGATGGCCGCCTGGTGGCCATATTGGATGTTCGAATCAGAGCAGAATAGGTATCTTGCACAACTAGACCCCAAGGGGAACCTGTGTCCCAAATTTGAGGAAGATCCACGCAGTAGTTCCTGAGAAATCGCAATAACAATGTTTCATGGGGAAATCCAAGATGGCCGCCTGGTGGCCATCTTGGATTTGTGAATCAGACCACAAAAGGTATCTTGCACAACTAGATCACAAGGGGAACCTGTGTACCAAATTTGAGAAAGATCTATGCAGTAGTTCCTGAGAAATCGCGATAACAATGTTTCATCGGGAAATCCAAGATGGCTGCCTGGTGGCCATATCGGATTTTTGAATCAGACCACAAAAGGTATCTTGCACAAGAGGAACCTGTGTACCAAATTTGAGAAAGATCCATGCAGTAGTTACTGAAAAATAATGATGACAAGATTTCACTGGCAAATTCAAGATGGCCGCCATGGCAGCCATATTTAAAATCGTATCGACACGGCATGAACAAATTCTGGTGTACTCATTGGGGGAAACATGCATGCCAAGTTTCAGCTTAATCGGCCAAGCGGTTTCAGAGAAGAAGATGTTTACGGACGACGCACGACGCACGACGGATGACACACGACGGACGACGGACGACGGACAATCAGGCCATGGGCTAAAAAGTCAATTTTGATGACTAAAAAGATGAGCTAAAAAGTCAATTTTGTTACACATTCGTATGAACTCATAGTACACAGATATATATGAAGTGGGATATGTCAGCAGGGAGAAATGTCCTCGGGGGGATGTCCGCGCACCGTCGATGACAGGCCGTTTTTGAGTATTTGAGTTTTTATAAGATCATAATAATTTTTCAAAATTGTGTTCATTTCAAATGTGGTAGACTTGCGCTAAGTCTATTAGCTAGAAACTCAATTAATACGTGGAATATGCTGTCCGTTTCCATTCCGCCTGGCAATATAGTGACATAAACTTCGTCGGCTGACGTTAGAAGTTTTGTTTTCCTTTTTTTCTTATATATTTTAGCCTGGTTATCTATAGTATGACACCTTAAACCGACCTACCGTTTTCAATATCGCAATCTCTGCCGTTACAGTAAATCGAAATATGATTTTTGTTCCAGCAGTCATATTTTAGTTATGCTAAAATGTATACGAAAATCTAATATGGGTGCCCAATATCATTGATGCCTTAGATTAGTGAAATGCTGGACTTCTACTCTCGCGCACAGTATGTGAGATTAAACATCACAGAATATAATGAAGTCGTAATGTAAGGGTCAGGCGACAATGCATGCATGTACAAGAGCCAAATCTAGGGACAACAAAGTGTCTCGACTCAGTGGTACAAAGGCATTGCCAATAGTTCCTTAAATGAAATAAGACGGATAGTGGAACCAGAGACCCTATAATAAATATGTATAATAATTTATTATAGGGTCTCTGGTGGAACTAATAAAATACGAAACAAGTTTGTGCTCGGATCATCTGATTTTATTTCGATAAAATGCGCACATTTATTATCTCATGTTATTCATATCGGAATACACATACCTGTGAGTAACCGGACCTTCTGACAGATTTATATACGATGAGTAAAAATCTCCCAAACGGGCTTCTTGCAGCTCAAATTAAAAAAAACAACAAAAAAACGGGGAAGGCCTTGCCTAAATGTGGGGCTTTCACTGTGAAATTTATATAAAAATCATCCTTTCACAGACAAATAACAGACATCATAATTTTACTTGCCATGCATCATGGTCAAGTAGTACACAATTAGTCATTCTCCCAACGTCAGAGTTTTTAAACTCGAAACCGTCGATAAACAACATAACAATAGGGAATATACAATCTGATGACATGAGAATGACAATTGGTATACTGTCCTAAATTTGACACTACACATGTGGTAGAGAATACAATTAGTTTGGATATTAGTAGTCACGAGGGCTTCAAGACGAGACCCTCCATCACCCATTGAGACCAGGAATGGCCCCTGTATAGCTCAAACACACCCCAAATATGCCCTCTTCGCTACTGCTCCTGGACTCTTCATGACGTCATCTCCATTTCAAAACCCCCAGTTGTAGTCTACTCCACGACCGCTTCAATATGATGCCTTGCAAAGCCCATTTACCCCTGTGCACCCCAAAATATCCTTTCAGTAATACTTCTCAACTGCGCATGCGAACCGTGACGTCATTTTCGATTCACGCCAGGCGTAGTCTACTCCACGAGTGCTTCAAGATGAGACCCTGCACAGCCCATTTGGACCCAGAATGGCCCACCCTTTGCCAAAAAGTACACCTCAATGCTTCATGGTGATGCACTCCGTCACTTTCCTGTGAAATTCAACCAATGTCTTCGAGATCACTCCCAAAGTACGCTTCAGCTTGCAAGAGATCGAACAAATATCCACACACTATAATTTGCGCCACAAGAAAAAAAAATACTCATGGATTCATGTGAAGTCCATTTTCCACATTTCGTACACCCTGCAAAGTCTGTTTTAAGGGGAGGAATTCCTAGTCTTTGATTCCCCTTCAGTCACCTGACCGACATTGAAGCGCGCTTCAAGTTGAGACCCTTCATGACCCAGGGTTAGCCCAGTTCTATCCACGTGACTGAGTGTTTTTCACATTTTTTTTTTCATGAAATTCCAAGATTTACGTTTTCTCCGCCAGTCACTCAACTGGAAGTGACCTCTCTACATTGCAATGGCAACCCCTTTACTGGAAGTGACCTTTCATTCAGAAGTGATGTGGCATGATATTCCACCTCTCTTTAAAGAGAAAAACAGGTTAAACTTTTATTCATATGCACATAACTTTTCAACATTACATTGTTAAATAAAATTTGTTCTAAATATTTAGAACAGATGTCCACAGCTGACACAGTTCTTTAATTTAGGTATCGATGAAGACTCCCTAAGTGCACTCATTGAAAATAAATCGAATGTCGAAAGTCTTATGGATCTTATACACTTACAGCCATTTCAGCTAAAAACTGACTGACGATAATTTGTGAAAATATGTCTTCGAAAGAAACAAAATTATGACAGATTTGGTTAAACTGGGATATTTGTCAGCTCTAATACCCCACTTGCACAAAATTCAAATTATTCCTTTAACAATATACCGAGAAGCCGGAGTGAATGCTGCACCAATATCACTGGCAGTCACATTGAGAGAGCAGTTTATATGTACAGCAGTTGATACATCCAATGTCTTCCCTTTCACATGTGTCCATAGGAAATATTTTAATAATGATAACTGGTTTATCTTTGACCTGAAGTTGCCAGAATTATTATAAATGTAAGCAAAATGGTCCTTTCCTGGAACAATAGGATAAGTGATAAGCTCACATGCTAACAAACCCATGCTAAATAGATAGGAAAGAATGGGTGAAAAAAAACTGATGTGAACTGCTGTCTCAATGCACCTGCCAGTGCTATGGCAGAGTTTTATTGTTAAAGCATTGACTTGAATTTTGTTGAAGTGTGCCATTTCGTATTTCTGTGGTTTCACCATTTTGGGTACCAATAAGATGGTATCAGCACCTGCGTGTGCAAGAAGGGATATCCAAATGTGAAACGATCGATTCAACACTCTGAGCGCTTGCATTAAACCCTCACTTGCATTTCGCTTGTATCATGCATATTTACATGTTAGTCCACAGGGCCTCGTTACCGTTATTAATTGGTTAATTAGGTTGATTACAGGGGGGAGGGTCGAGGTAGGGAATAAATCACCTTGTGTAATCAACCTAATTAACCAATTAACAACGGTAATAAGCCCCTGTGTGTTAGTTCACATGTTTCAAACAAAATTCATGTCCCAAAATTTAACAGTATATACTACTCAATTCTTCGGGAAGACTAAGCTTATATACAATATATTTTGACATAAGTGAGTGAGCGAGTGCATAGGATTCAATATAACTTTCAACATTGTTTCAGTCATATAGCCACGAACCATGTAAGCACCACCCAGACATATGGCAAGCCAAAGTGCTTTTTATTCGAGAATTTCCGATATCGGAAATTGAATTCCCGATATCGAATTGAAATTTCCGATATCGGAATTAAAATTTCCGATATCGGAAATTCATGTCCTTCAATTTCTGATATCGGAAATTGAATTCTCGATATCGGAAATTCAATTTCCGATATAGGAAATTGCAATTCCCGATATCGGAAATTGCAATTCCCGATATCAGGAATTAGAATTTTCGATATCGGAAATCGAGAATTGCAATTTCCGATATCGGAAATTCGGAGACAATTTCGATATCGGAAATTCAATTCCTGATATCGGAAATTCAATTCCTGATATCGGAAATTCAATTCCCGATATCGGAAATGGAATTTCCGATATCGGAAATTGTCACTGAATTTCCGATATCGAAAATTGCAATTCTAGGTTAAGTAAAGCTTCCAGAGCTTTCATTTCCGATATCTGAAATTCAGTGACAATTTCCGATATGAGAAATTCTATTTCCGATATCAGAAATTGAATTCCTGATATCGGAAATTGTCACTGAATTTCCGATATCGGAAATTCTAATTCCCGATATCGGAAATTCTATTTCTGATATCTGGAATTGCAATTTCCGATATCGGAAATTAGAATTTCCCATATCGGGAATTCAATTTCTGATATCGGAAATAGAATTTCCCATATCGGAAATTCGGAATAAAAAGCACTTTGGCTTGCCATACAGACAGGTTACATTCTTGCTACTTCAAAGAAGAAATCTTTGAAGCAGCACGGAACCAGACACCCTCCATCCACCCCATAAAACACTTAGGACAGCACACAATTGTACACTGCTAATACATACATAGATTATATATTTTGTCATAAAAACAATTCCTTCACATATTGCAGATGAATGCCATTACAATTAGGTCTACAATATGCCCCATTCATGTATGTCTGGGTCTATAATATGCACCATATGCAGCTTTAGATAAGCGCGCGAGGAAGATCGCAGCTAAACTCCGGGGAGGGGCACCGTATTGCGACCGAAAAGTGGGCGAGCGCAGCTCCAAAATGCCTCCAGATGATGCACCCGAGTGGGCTCTACAGGTCGGTCCACTCAACTCTGAGGACGAGGAAACGTCATTTTGAACTTTTGAATATTTCGAAAAAATAAAAAACAATATGGAAAACAAAACTTGAACGAAAATATATATATGTGATTTCCATATTTCTTTGGACTATATTTTATCTCTCGACCCTTTGTAGTATTTGCTTGCGGAATTTCAATCTAAATATTCGGTACTTTCTTCTCTTGATATTGAACTTGATCGTTGGAGTTTTCCTTAACGTTTTATACATTAGTGTCGTTTTCTCATTATGCATGTGCATGTGCATAATCATTACAATAAACCTATATAGTTAGTTCGAAACTTAGATGATTTTTCCATGTCACCTTTCTATACTATTGCTACTTCTGCTAGGAAATGATTGTTTTATTGTAGGTCAATATGATACATATAATTTCAGCACGCTGTGGTCAGTGACATTACTTGTACAGCTCTTGTTTACTTCGCGTTTCGTCAGTTGGATTTGATGTAAAATTTATTATTTAACTGTGTATAGTTTAGATTGCCAAATAATGAGTAAAACTGTGTGTTAAAGTTTGTCCGTTTTAATTAGTCGTCTACTTTGAGCGTCTCGAAAATCAATACCTTAGCTAACTCTGCAAAAATTACCCGGGTTTTTTTTGCAGCGTATATAACAAACCGAACTCTAAAAAATGACTACCATTACTCTCTGATATTGATGATGTTTCACGCCTGAAATAACTTTGTAATTGTCTCCATAAATAAAACTCCACTGCTGTAGTTTCATGTACCAGGGCTTAATTACATAGGCAGATACCCTACTGTGTTCGTTTTCACGGACACAAAGGTCAAAGATGTGGTGTACGGTCATAGACGTGTGTGCGGTTTATCATTCGGCAATTTCACTGCACAAGGGATATAAACGGCACACCCAGGAGCCACCTGTTATTACTTTATAGGGTATCAATCTTTGTCAACTGGAACACGAATACAATATGACGTCTTTCTATGTAATGAACCCCGGTGCATCAAACTATAGTACATAGTTCATATGCAGAAAATTTCAAATTTATTTCAAGCGTAATATATTATCAATATCACGGAGTAATGATGGTCAGTCTGTGAAGGTCAATTTTTTACTCACTGCACAGAAAGTAAATTTATGCAGATAACAATTGATGTTTGACAGGCTCCATTGTAGACGACTAATTAAAATGGACAGTTATATTTGTATATTCATGATGATTTGGCATGGTAAGCTTTCGTAAAGCCGATAACATTCTTCTGACTGGTATACCGATATTAGATTCTGCTTTCATCTTTGGTCGCAGCTAGGATATAAGATGAAAATCGCAAATCATACCATTTTTATTTGTATATTCGTTCTTCTCGATTTCTTTGCATCCGGATAGCTATGACTGTTGTAAATAGAACATGAATAAAACTTAGATACAAATGCAAATGTTTTACTTTTGATCTCGTCTTTGTGATGTTCTTTCCTCAAGCAAACTAGTGGTTTGAAACACTTTATGAACAAACCCGAATTCGCTTGTGGAAAGTACAGCATGCACACCCTCCATAATGCAGGTAACCAGCTCTGCCAATCTAATTAACATTAAATCCCATCTGCTCCGCCATTTGGATGGCTTGTGGGATCTAACCGGCTTGCAGTAACTCGAGCGACAACCACAGTCCTGAGAACTATTCATAGTGCTTTGAAGCAGACATTAATGGTGGAGTAATTTTTATTGGCTCAGCCGAATCAAAAGAACTCATTTGGGATACATTTTGATATCGCCGCTGTCCAGTCATTGTGTCGACATAATCCGAGATAGATATGTGGTCTTTGGGTAAGAGGATTAGTCCAAATACGGCCGTGATGTTATAAGGCTGTTAATTCATGGGCTCTCGGAGCCCCAAGTTCAACTGAAATAAGTAAGGTTCTATATAGCGGCATAAGAGATTGGAAAGCTTTGATAGAATATTAATTTATTAAGATTGCCAGCCCTGCATGTAGATGTGAGCAGTACAGCTATTACTCGAAACGTCCTTTTAAAAAGAGAGCCACTGAACGGACGGCGTTCGTGTGTGATACACCACCTTCATGGTATCTCAGTATATTTTGAGGAAGGCCTAGTTCATGCGGATAAAAGGATGGAGGACAAACTCTTCGAAGTTACGAGAGTATACTACATCGGGGGTCTCCAAAGTCAAAACAAATATACGGAGACGAACATGTAACTTCAAACAAAGGAGACGAAATATACATCACATTGGCTGACGTTTGATTCGCTCAAATAGTTTTGTATTAAAATTCATATATCATCACAAAGTTGTGTTTATTCTAACACCCATTTGTGTTATTTTCAGCTCAATTCTGGTGCTAAAATGGTTTCGACACAATCTTTTTCGCAGTGTATGGGCATATTCGGGACGGTCATGAAGCTGTTTGAACAGCATATTATGATCTTCGTCCCACGGGATCTTGAATTTGAATGTTTGAGTTGATGGAAATAGAGAACTGAGGATGATTAAAATTATAACAAATGAATGAAAGAGAAGACCTGCCTCCCTTTATAATATTCCATAACGTGTTACGTGGAAAACAAATAGTAGACGTCACCACAGGGGACAAATTATTTTTGGAATATTATAAAAGAAAGTAATTCTTCAATTTGCATTCATTTATTCTCATATTTGTCATCATCAGTTCTCTATTTCCATCAACTCAAAACATTCAGAGTCGAGCTTCTATGCTTCGTCCTGATGAATTCGTTCTCTGTCATGGTTCGGCTTTGTCAGACGAACAATGATTCGGGATGATGAGTATTGCAGTACCGCGCTGCTATACAGGAATATCGAATGGCGGAAACAAACATTCAGTGTTGTTTTATTTAAGTGAATCCACTCTTTGTTGGTATGCAAGATCGGTGAGGTTTCACAATTATCTGAAATGGTGATATTAAAACGAATGAGAAAGCAAAAACAGTAGGAAAATTCTAAATCTGCATATACAATGAATTTGTCAATTTTTTTCTCTTCTGAAAGTGTTCACTGAAGCTGTTTCTCTGGTCTCGCTTTAGGTCGAATTATCATTTCGAATTGACATACTGTGGTCGTGACATATCGCATGTGCCTGTAACAAGACTATGTTATGTATACCACAGTGAGCAAGAATGAACATATTTATGCAATTTATCAACAGAATAACTGCCATTACCCGAACAATATGATCGTATTACTTGGTAATCTTGCCTGCCACTATACAAGCAATATAATAATCTGTGTGAGTCCTAGTCAGAATGCTATGTTTCTGTGGTGTAACTGATGGAAATGTTAAATTGATATAGGTAGGCTTTGTTCCGGTGTTGTACAAAAGTTGACGAAAACAGAACCATTATCTACTCCAGACCAGTCATTTCACCACTAATCAGTGACCAGTGACGAAATACAGTTTGGATTCAGCCGCCACAATTGCATGTTGAGAAGAGAAGGCATCCGATAAGAAGTTACATAATATATTAAGCCTCATACATTTGTTTGCTCAAGCTTAGCTTACAGACAGGCTAACAATATGCCAGTGTGACAAAGCGATTAGACACCAATGATTAAATAATCACCAATGATCCTTGAATCCAGCAAGCTAAATATTTACCAACCTTGTCAGATAACATCTTTCTGGCAGATCTAACTGAATAAAACTCTACAAAAGCAATGTATTAACTACATACTTTATGAAAATCAGTATAAAGGATATAAATACAGATTGCCGTGTGTTTAAAATCGCACTATATAAGAAAAACCCGTATATACAAGTTAATAAACTTCTATTATGCATCTATTGTCTAGATAAAATTCACTATCTGCTGGGCTGTGATAATTGTTTGTGTTCAAGTATGCCAAATTATATGATCCGTTTCGATATGGGAAGTGCTACCTAAACTATTTATACCAGGATCATGACTAAGTAACTATAAGCATTTAACAGTCACCACAGGTGCTCAATCCCGGTGTCATCAAATGCTTTCGAAATGTGCTTGCGCTATATGAGGCTACTGATACGTTCAAATTATACCGATTCTCAGCAATTATTACTGAACTATGCAATAATAATTCACATCGATGTCGCAACGTTGTAAATAAAACGATTACATTTCCATAACATACAGTTGTCTGTATCATACTATCAAATATTATTCAAATGTGAGATTATATTTGCAATTTGATAAATGTTTAGTTGATAAAACTCATCTGTTTGATTAAATTTGTCTATGTGGTATAACTTTGCTCATGTATCAATTATATGAGCCACCGTTCCATGCAGTAGAGAATATATGGTGAATAGTATTGTTACATTTAATTTCCTGCGAAGTACAAATCTCACAGAGTGAAATATAACCGAAATATTTATCAACTCACCTGCCGTATATTAAAAGTCTGCAAATTAATCGGTTTAATTTGCACATGATGTCCCAGTGTGGCATATATAATTGAATAAAATATAATTATTTGCATAACTCTGTACTGTGTACGTTATGCTGTGTCATAAGGGCCTGCCCAAGCTGCAATATCTAATGTCCACAAACGGTAAATATAAAAAAAATGTATGGCGCATATAAGTGAAATATATGGCAAATGATGCACATTTACAACACTGGCAAATAATGAAGCAACGACATTTATTTACTACAGTAGGTAATACAATATCATACCATATATGTTCTGCGTTGACCTGTCGTTTAAATACATTTGTCTATATTTGTCTTTCCATTTAAACACCATACGTACACCATGGCCCTGATGTGTATGTTAAAAACATGCAAATTATATCCACATATGTTAATATTTACAGGTCCGTTTAAACTTTTGCAAATATAACAGTTATATTCACCTTATATTTAGTGGTAATATTAAATAACATCAAATCGAGATTTTCGTGTAGTGGTGATTCGTTATCTATTTCCGGACTGGCATGATATTATGCAAGGCCGTCGTATTAAATCTCCCCGATCAGTGCAACGAACAGGTCGTTCGGAGCAAACCAGCCAGGGTTACGGTAGACAAAGGAATGTTCCAACACCACCAGTCCAGCGTGTACAAAATGTACATGTACGACGTGATGCCGATGCCCAGACTCTATTTCCTCGAAATGCACCAAACACTGAAAATGATAGGACTGGTGATATCGCTAGCAGACCGCAGAATATTGATCATCAACAAAAGGCTTCGAACGCCGAACATTCTTCGCGAGTCCATGACGCCAACGTCCATGTTAGCACCAGCGTCAACAAGAACAGACAGATTTGGATCCAGAGGAAACTTTATCAGCCGACGAAACGCAGGAGATGGAAACCAGTATGAGTCGTAGAAATGACGGGATTATGCCGGTGAACAATACACTTAACTTACATGAACTTACACAAACAATGACATCAAATTCGGGGATGACATCAGCCACAAGTGATACAGACGTAACGTATGAAACTGGTGGACACGCAGTATCTCACTAGGACAATAGGGAGGAAGTTGAGCTTCGTTTCTGCTTATTGAATATACAAGTACTAGTTACCAAGACGACAAATAAATTACATTCGTCCGAACTTATCTCGGTATTTGAATCAAATGATTTAATTCTGTTAACTGAAACCTGGGGAAATGAATTTTCTGACTTTAATGTGGATAACTTTGATCATTTCGAACTGAATAGAGTCCAGAAGAAACAGACTGCAAAACGTGATTCTGGAGGAGCGATTGTATATGTGCGCTCTTCCCTTGTAAATAACGGTACACTGGTTGAAAAGAATGGTGACGATATTGTTTGGGTTAAAATTGAATCCTGTAAATCAAAGTTACCATGGGATTTATATATATGTTTATGTTACGTTTTGGCCGATGGTTCTGGCAGGCAACCTTTTATACAACCAAGTGTCTTCGATCGGATCTCCGAGAAGCTATCATCACTTGAACGTGAAAATGCAAATTATAGATATATTGTTTGTGGTGACATGAATGCCAGGACTCGCGAGTCTCCTGACTTTGTGGTGGATGATGTAGCTGACAGAGTTCCCTTACCAGAGGATTATATTGCAGATATTCCAAGTCGTTCGTCGCAAGATAAAGTAGCTCGGAACTCAAATGGACAGGGCTTACTAGATTTTTGTAAAAAGACATCTTTACGTATACGCAACGATCGCTGCGGAAATGATAAAGATATTGGAAAATTTACATGTGTTACCCACAGAGGTTCCAGCCTAGTCGATTATTTACTGGTCAAACAGGATTTTTTTAATTACATCGTTAGTTTTAACGTGGATGAACCGAATATATTAACTGACCATTGTTTGATTTCTTTCAACGTTACTGTTGATAAGGATGAAGTTCATAATGAACAAATGGATGAAGAATGTTTTGAGGATGTCAGTGATGTGATGAATTGCAAATATGTTTGGGATGATTCTAAAGTTAATCAATTTGTTAGTAATTTAGAATCAGAAGATGCTATTACAGCTTTAACGCATATTCAGAATGATTTATTAGATATCACTACAGAAACAAATAAAATAGATAATATTGTAGAAAAATGAATTTGTCAATTTTTTTCTCTTCTGAAAGTGTTCACTGAAGCTGTTTCTCTGGTCTCGCTTTAGGTCGAATTATCATTTCGAACTGACATACTGTGGTCGTGACATATCGCATGTGCCTGTAACAAGACTATGTTATGTATACCACAGTGAGCAAGAATGAACATATTTATGCAATTTATCAACAGAATAACTGCCATTACCCGAACAATATGATCGTATTACTTGGTAATCTTGCCTGCCACTATACAAGCAATATAATAATCTGTGTGAGTCCTAGTCAGAATGCTATGTTTCTGTGGTGTAACTGATGGAAATGTTAAATTGATATAGGTAGGCTTTGTTCCGGTGTTGTACAAAAGTTGACGAAAACAGAACCATTATCTACTCCAGACCAGTCATTTCACCACTAATCAGTGACCAGTGACGAAATACAGTTTGGATTCAGCCGCCACAATTGCATGTTGAGAAGAGAAGGCATCCGATAAGAAGTTACATAATATATTAAGCCTCATACATTTGTTTGCTCAAGCTTAGCTTACAGACAGGCTAACAATATGCCAGTGTGACAAAGCGATTAGACACCAATGATTAAATAATCACCAATGATCCTTGAATCCAGCAAGCTAAATATTTACCAACCTTGTCAGATAACATCTTTCTGGCAGATCTAACTGAATAAAACTCTACAAAAGCAATGTATTAACTACATACTTTATGAAAATCAGTATAAAGGATATAAATACAGATTGCCGTGTGTTTAAAATCGCACTATATAAGAAAAACCCGTATATACAAGTTAATAAACTTCTATTATGCATCTATTGTCTAGATAAAATTCACTATCTGCTGGGCTGTGATAATTGTTTGTGTTCAAGTATGCCAAATTATATGATCCGTTTCGATATGGGAAGTGCTACCTAAACTATTTATACCAGGATCATGACTAAGTAACTATAAGCATTTAACAGTCACCACAGGTGCTCAATCCCGGTGTCATCAAATGCTTTCGAAATGTGCTTGCGCTATATGAGGCTACTGATACGTTCAAATTATACCGATTCTCAGCAATTATTACTGAACTATGCAATAATAATTCACATCGATGTCGCAACGTTGTAAATAAAACGATTACATTTCCATAACATACAGTTGTCTGTATCATACTATCAAATATTATTCAAATGTGAGATTATATTTGCAATTTGATAAATGTTTAGTTGATAAAACTCATCTGTTTGATTAAATTTGTCTATGTGGTATAACTTTGCTCATGTATCAATTATATGAGCCACCGTTCCATGCAGTAGAGAATATATGGTGAATAGTATTGTTACATTTAATTTCCTGCGAAGTACAAATCTCACAGAGTGAAATATAACCGAAATATTTATCAACTCACCTGCCGTATATTAAAAGTCTGCAAATTAATCGGTTTAATTTGCACATGATGTCCCAGTGTGGCATATATAATTGAATAAAATATAATTATTTGCATAACTCTGTACTGTGTACGTTATGCTGTGTCATAAGGGCCTGCCCAAGCTGCAATATCTAATGTCCACAAACGGTAAATATAAAAAAAATGTATGGCGCATATAAGTGAAATATATGGCAAATGATGCACATTTACAACACTGGCAAATAATGAAGCAACGACATTTATTTACTACAGTAGGTAATACAATATCATACCATATATGTTCTGCGTTGACCTGTCGTTTAAATACATTTGTCTATATTTGTCTTTCCATTTAAACACCATACGTACACCATGGCCCTGATGTGTATGTTAAAAA
Organism: Hanleya hanleyi; assembly: GCA_036873755.1. Classification (NCBI taxonomy): domain Eukaryota; kingdom Metazoa; phylum Mollusca; class Polyplacophora; order Lepidopleurida; family Hanleyidae; genus Hanleya; species Hanleya hanleyi. The sequence goes on from JAVTVY010055388.1 coordinate 15,712, forward strand.
CATGCAAATTATATCCACATATGTTAATATTTACAGGTCCGTTTAAACTTTTGCAAATATAACAGTTATATTCACCTTATATTTAGTGGTAATATTAAATAACATCAAATCGAGATTTTCGTGTAGTGGTGATTCGTTATCTATTTCCGGACTGGCATGATATTATGCAAGGCCGTCGTATTAAATCTCCCCGATCAGTGCAACGAACAGGTCGTTCGGAGCAAACCAGCCAGGGTTACGGTAGACAAAGGAATGTTCCAACACCACCAGTCCAGCGTGTACAAAATGTACATGTACGACGTGATGCCGATGCCCAGACTCTATTTCCTCGAAATGCACCAAACACTGAAAATGATAGGACTGGTGATATCGCTAGCAGACCGCAGAATATTGATCATCAACAAAAGGCTTCGAACGCCGAACATTCTTCGCGAGTCCATGACGCCAACGTCCATGTTAGCACCAGCGTCAACAAGAACAGACAGATTTGGATCCAGAGGAAACTTTATCAGCCGACGAAACGCAGGAGATGGAAACCAGTATGAGTCGTAGAAATGACGGGATTATGCCGGTGAACAATACACTTAACTTACATGAACTTACACAAACAATGACATCAAATTCGGGGATGACATCAGCCACAAGTGATACAGACGTAACGTATGAAACTGGTGGACACGCAGTATCTCACTAGGACAATAGGGAGGAAGTTGAGCTTCGTTTCTGCTTATTGAATATACAAGTACTAGTTACCAAGACGACAAATAAATTACATTCGTCCGAACTTATCTCGGTATTTGAATCAAATGATTTAATTCTGTTAACTGAAACCTGGGGAAATGAATTTTCTGACTTTAATGTGGATAACTTTGATCATTTCGAACTGAATAGAGTCCAGAAGAAACAGACTGCAAAACGTGATTCTGGAGGAGCGATTGTATATGTGCGCTCTTCCCTTGTAAATAACGGTACACTGGTTGAAAAGAATGGTGACGATATTGTTTGGGTTAAAATTGAATCCTGTAAATCAAAGTTACCATGGGATTTATATATATGTTTATGTTACGTTTTGGCCGATGGTTCTGGCAGGCAACCTTTTATACAACCAAGTGTCTTCGATCGGATCTCCGAGAAGCTATCATCACTTGAACGTGAAAATGCAAATTATAGATATATTGTTTGTGGTGACATGAATGCCAGGACTCGCGAGTCTCCTGACTTTGTGGTGGATGATGTAGCTGACAGAGTTCCCTTACCAGAGGATTATATTGCAGATATTCCAAGTCGTTCGTCGCAAGATAAAGTAGCTCGGAACTCAAATGGACAGGGCTTACTAGATTTTTGTAAAAAGACATCTTTACGTATACGCAACGATCGCTGCGGAAATGATAAAGATATTGGAAAATTTACATGTGTTACCCACAGAGGTTCCAGCCTAGTCGATTATTTACTGGTCAAACAGGATTTTTTTAATTACATCGTTAGTTTTAACGTGGATGAACCGAATATATTAACTGACCATTGTTTGATTTCTTTCAACGTTACTGTTGATAAGGATGAAGTTCATAATGAACAAATGGATGAAGAATGTTTTGAGGATGTCAGTGATGTGATGAATTGCAAATATGTTTGGGATGATTCTAAAGTTAATCAATTTGTTAGTAATTTAGAATCAGAAGATGCTATTACAGCTTTAACGCATATTCAGAATGATTTATTAGATATCACTACAGAAACAAATAAAATAGATAATATTGTAGAAAAACTATCAAATATCATAGAAGAATGTGATTCCACTATAGGCAAAACTAGGAAATCTCCCAATAATAAATAAAAATACTAGAACGAAGGATTCCCCGTGGTATAATAATAGTTGTGACGAAAAGAAGAAGTATATATTTTTTTAATTTAAATGTATATAGAGGATACAAATGGTATTTGCTAGGTCTGAATATAAAGCAGTGCTTAGGAAAGCTCGAAAGGAGTATGATATTCATCAAACAAAGGAACTCGAGAGACTTAAATATGCAAATGCGAAAGAATACTGGAAACTGTTAAAAGGAGCTTCAAAAATTGTTGAAGCTAATATTCCGGTTAATAATTTTGCAAGATATTTTAGGGCAGTGAATAATCCGAACGATCCATTCTTCAGTCCTGATGAAGACGCTATTTTTATATATGACCGATATATTTAGGGTGAAATACAAGTTATGTTCAGTGAATTGGACGTGGATATTTCCATCCAAGAAATAAATACAGCTATTGGCCAATTGAATAGTAATAAATCTGGAGGACCTGATAGACTGATTAATGAGTTTTTCATTCATGGAGCCAGCACTCTCGCCTCTGTCCTTTATGGACTTTTTAATTGTATTTTTTCAACCGGTTATTTCCCACCTGTCTGGTCTGAAGGATATGTCATACCACTGCATAAAAAAGGAAGCCGAAATGACGTAGAAAATTATAGGGGTATCACTCTATTAAGTAGCATGGGAAAACTTCTCACCAGAATATTAAATAACCGTTTGACAGCATGGGCCGAAGATTACTATGTTTACATTGAGGCACAGGCCGGTTTCCGCGTTGGTATGAGTACAATAGACAATATTTTTGTTATTCATGGCATCATTTCGCATATTTTGAATTCTGGCAAGAAATTGTTCTGTGCCTTTGTTGACTTTACAAAGGCTTTCGATTATGTAGTACGTGACAACCTATGGTGTAAAACATATCTTCAGTGTATAAATCCGTGAAGTCGAAAGTTAAATTTAATAATTCGCTTAGTCAGGGCTTTGAGTGTTGTACTGGTGTAAGACAAGGAGAGTGTTTATCACCCTTTCTCTTTGCAATGTACCTTAATCATATAGAGGATGAATTTTATTTAAAGGGGGCCGAAGGGCTTAACATGGGACATTTAAAATTGTTTCTACTCCTGTATGCAGATGATATTGTGCTGTTTTCAGATAATTCAACAGATTTACAAAATGCTTTAGACTTATTGTACAATTATTGCCAGAAATGGAAACTGTCTGTTAATATTGGTAAATCAAAAATTATGGTATTCAGGAAGGGTGGCTGTTTGTCAAGAAGTTTAAATTTTACTTATGGAACATAAATTATCAACGTTGTAGATAAATTTACATATTTAGGGATTGTTTTTACAAGTGGAGGTTCTTTTGCAAATGCACATAATACCCTAGCGGGACAAGCACAAAAAGCAGTATTTAGTCTTCAAAAATTATTGTATAAATTTTCTAACATTCAACCTCTACATAGATTAGAGTTGTTTGACAAACTAGTCTTACCCGTTCTGAATTACGGCTCAGAAGTTTGGGGATTTGCAAATGCAGATTCGATAGAGCGGGTGCATTTGTTGTCAGTCCTTGCCGCCATCGATGTCTTTGTATATTATGTATGTATACATGCTCAAGGGCCAGTTGGCCTACTGCAATAAAGTCTATCATGAAACAAACTGAGCAAACTATAGGGGTCGCCTTGCGTTGTTGGGATAATAGATGGACATGAGAACAGATTATGCTACACAAATGTGGGAAGTTTATTTGACATTATAATATGAAATAATAAGAGACCCGAAGTGTGGGAACACCTTGATGAGGTCTAGAAGAAACCTTTCTCAACAAATGTTTTACGTTTTAGCTTTGTGACGTTGTTAGCGTTACAATAGAAATGTTGCCTAAAACATTCACGACGATTACTCGCTACGGACGATCGTAATCAGACTCCAACGTCATGGGTCAGCAGATCACCAAAGGGGCCTGTGGGGATTGATAGGCCTACCTGGTTTTATTACGTAGTTTTTAATAATACAGTAAATCATCTAAATAGTTTAATTCAATTGTTTATTCCATTAGTTTATGATAATGGACCAAACCAGACAATCAATCCTCCTATGCGCTTCAACATCTCAAGGATTGCCGTCACCAACGTTATATGAGGTTGGTGACGGCAATCCTATATACGCCACATCGCATAGGAGGATTGATCAACTTAGTATCATAAATTAATGGAATAAACAATTAAATTTACTTATTTATATGATGTATTTTATTAATGTGTGTTGTTATTAATTAGTGTTAAATTGGGCTTCATCGGTGCAACGTTTGCTTTCCATTCACGGGTTTGCTGATATGTGGCTGTATAGAGATTCTGTTAACTTAAATGTTGTTAAAACATTTAGGATAAGAGTCAATGACACGTATATTTCGCAATGGTATGTTGATTTACAATCGAGTAAGTTGAATTTGTATAAGTATATAAAAGAGGATTTCTCAGTCGAAATATATTTAAGAAAGGTTTTAAATCCAAACCATCGATCCGCGCTTGCGCGTTTACGCACATCTGCCCATAAACTTCGTATTGAGACGGGGCGACATGGAAGCAGTCGTATAGAACCGAGCAAGCGAGTTTGTTTCCACTGTGTTAATGACATTGAGAATGAATATAACTTTTTATTGGTATGTCCATTATATCAACAACTCAGGATTAGGTATATCAAATCATATTACTGGAAAAGACCTTGTGTTTATAAAGCAGTTCAGTTACTTTGTTACAAACAGTCGAGCATTTTAAATAATTTTGCAAAATTTACTCACGAAGCGTTTCAAATAAGAGACGGTTTGAGGCATGATTTTGACTTTTAGTTTGTCCTCACCTGTATGTAATATCTACATGTAAATTACAGTAATTATCTAATCTCTGACATTGGAATTCATCTAATAGTATATGCTTAGCTTTGTCAAATGTAAAGGTTGTATCGAGTCACTGACATCTGTTATGCAATGTTGTGTATGTGTCAAGAGACATTGTATGTCTACGTCAATAAATGAATCTGAATTTATGAAAACTACGTATCGTGATTAAACCGTATAGACCTGTCAGTCGCAACAGCCCCCTTTGCAGAGCACGGCCTTCGCCGTTTTCGAATAGGCATGGTAATGGATGGTTTCAAGTTTCATTAGAACTTCGACCATACTCCAAAACAGTAAACCGCTGGTAAATATCAGATATAACATATTACAACGATTTGGCATTATAAAAGTATGTGGTGCTGGGACCATTTGGTAGAACCTTCAAATTGAACTCATTAACATAATTTACGCTGTTCTATAGGGTAGTATCATACCGCTTCAGCTTTTATTCTGTAGTTTCACGGTCAACTTGATTTAATCTAGCAAAGTAATTTTAAAAAAAAACGAGTTCATCTTGCATTTGCATTTGCCATTCTGCAATTCATTCATTTCCCAGAAGTTGGTGTTCCTCTATATATTTTTTATAGCAATCAAAATTGCATAAAATCAGAAATTTAACATTAAAAAATCGGCGTAATACTGCGCTAATTTGATTGATTTTTTGGAATGAGAAATCGTTGTTTTTTTTTAGAAATTCCTCACGGATCTTTAAACCATCATCGACGGTGTGTCGATTTATGATAATGGTTGAACAAATAAAGTTATGTTTGTCGATGATAAAATAGATGGATCTTTGACAATCCCATTAAGAAGGAATGACCCTGCAATCATGCAGAAAGCATGCAAATTACTGTCATGAATTCTTGTACGTCCAATATCGTCACAGTGGCAGTGTTTATAGATGGGTGTCTACTGGGCTTGAGTGAGTACATTTCGCAAGCAGATTTTCTTCATAAATATAATGTGTGAGGAACAGATTATTATCGTTTTATACTTTAACCGCGGATGACTGTGTGTTCTGGCGTAATTCGACTAAATATACAGTCAGTCTGCGAAAGTTGAACCATTCCGCACTCCACTCGCCAAGCGACATACCTCGCTTGGCTGAATCGCCAAAATAAATGATGTTGTGAACTTGGCGATTGGAAGAGAACCACCTATGACCAAAATAGAATATCATCTGGCTCTCATGTCGAATTGCCCCCACTACAATGCAACAAGGAAATACAAGCGTCTATTCCGTCATTCAATATTCAGCCGTCAATTTCCGCGTCCATAATCCAAAGGTCTAATTCTTATAATACAAGCGTCTAGTCCGTCATTCATAATTCACCCGTCGTCCATTAAAGAATATCCGCGTCCATAATAATGCTAATGCGTCCTAATGCTAATAGCATTAGCACCAAATCAAAATAATAACCTTCCCCTGCACCTCACATTCAGACTAGGATACTGAGGATTCTAAGACGTAGCCTTGGTATCTCAGGCGCGCCTTTGTTGCTGATGTTCGTGTGAAATCTATGAAGTAATTACCACACGATCCCTAGCAACGGCTGAAGCAAAATTAGATACGTTAGCGCGGGAGATCTGATGACAGATCGATTAAAATATGCTGATGTGAATGGGTGAGCATCGATGGTGCCCTATGAAGTAAACGCCTACACATGGGGTAAACATGGTAAATGCAAGAATACCCAGAAATAAACTTACCTATATTGTCCGATGTCGTGCGGTAAATTGCCCACCGAGACAATAAATCCAGATATATTTGCCAAATGACCTGTACAGAGGGCCTTGGCGATTAGCAGTCCACTGGCATATTCCTACCATAGGTGATAAAAGTAATGAAAACGAGAAATTATATACTTTAATTTTATCATAGGATTATCGTAATGAAATATGCACAGCCGAGGGGCAACACAACTGCATATTATACGTTCACAACAAGGCAACAACTTCATTAGGATTACTGCTATAAATGGAAATAAAAACTTGCCATGGTGAGATTGCACGAATGGATGCCATAACAAAGGCCTTAATTGCAATCGTCACATTTTTCATTTGATCTAACAATTGCGAGTATAGGCGATTTATGTATGCGCCATATGAAGGTCTTCAAAGGACATTATTGTTCACAAAAATCTGGGTTGAAAATATGCGTTAATAATATGAGAATATGAAACAGAAATTTTCATAAGACTGGGCTCCTCGGGCTGAAAAGGAGTTGAAAATACCTGAACATCACGGCACAATATACCGGCAGACTCGCAGTGAGAAGATAGACCAGCAGATAGCGGTGTGGAAGGAAAACTCCTTCTAAAGGAACTCTTCCTTTATTTTCAAAATGATGAAAATGTTTTCATGAAACGAGCGATTTGTATGAATGGTTCGTACCCCCCCCCCCCGCCCCTCCCAGGCGGCTTTGTATACCCCTTGATAGTTTGTCCTCTGCAGCAATAAATACTCAACATAACAATAATAATGTATATATTTTGTGAAGGTGTATGTCCTGAGAAATTCACTTATGTAATTTACATAACTGTAGCTACTACCGTATTAAAAAAAATGATATGAAAACAATAGCCTCCATTTTGCAATAAAAATTTCATGAACACTGTTCAACATATTTCAAATTTTATGATTTACCATCTCAAAGACAACTAATTATGCATTAAAATTTAGAAAACTTGCTAAATTTTGTGTTGCTGAAAAATATTCACACCTGTGCTTTTTGAGCAAACTATCATTGTTTTGAGTCCTTGTTACAGATCTGTCAGACAACTAGGCTGATCAATATCTGCGCTTGACAGGAGAAAATAGCACAAAATTTCTTTCTCCTAGGGGAGCAAGAATCACATATGTGGAGGTGTGAAATGTTATAACAGGCGGGTATCCTGTGAGCTGTTATAACATTCGCGGGGTTCTGGTTTAAATAGAGGTCAGTTGTATAGTCAGCCCATCTTGTCAGCGGTTTAGCTAAGTGTTAACACACGATAGTGTAAGAGGAGAGGCGGGAAATGAATGTATTCATTTATCTATATCTGATATGGTTGATCTAGTAATCTTTATTTCTCAGGGCAGTAATACCATACATGTATTCAAATAAAAATGTACATATGCTTGCTTGCATTTACGCTTATTTTTGGAAGTGGTGTTATACATGTTTTGTTTGGTGCGTTTGAGTAAAACGACTTGTAAATGAACAGTACTTGTATTACTGCTCGAAGCACTTTTCATTTTGAATGAGACTATACCGATCGTATAATGTTATTTCCTTGAGCCTAAAGGGTCTTAGATTACTTGATGGCCCATTTTGAAGTTGTACATGTCCATCAAAAAGATATGCGCATATCGCTAAGCTATAGAGTTTGATAAAATATTGAATTATGCAATATTGAATATGCATATTTGAATAGGCTGTAGAGCCATTAAAATACTTGGTGTATTTATTTGTCTACATCTGATATGTACATGACGGTTTGTCATTTTTCCCCTGCATTTCCCCTATTTTGGAAGTGGTGTTATACAGATTTTGTTTGGTAGAAAACCACCGGAGTGAACTGAAAACAGTATTTGTACTGTTCGATGCACTTTTCATTTTGAATGCGCTTAAACCCATCGTATGTGATATACGCTTTTGAGGCTGAAGAGCCTTAGGTATTCCAATGGGTACTAATTGCGCACCCCTGTTGGCTGACCTGTATCTATTCTCTTATGAATATGACTATATGCAGGCGCTTTCAAAAACCGATCCATTCAAAGCCCGTTCCTTCTCATTCACCAAACGCTATATAGACAATCTTCTCGCTGTGGATAATCGCTATATAAATGACGCAGTGAAGGATATATATCCACCTTCACTGGATTTGAAGGAAACTACAGACAGCCCTACAGGCACATCTTATTTAGATCTCTACCTCTATAAAAATGAAGCGGGCATTCTCTATCGTCGACTTTATGACAAAAGAGATGATTACAATTTCGACATCGTAAACTATCCCTTTCTGGACAGTAATATTTCAGTGGGACCTGCATATGGCGTATACATATCTCGCCTAGTAGCATTTGCTAGATCCTGTGTTAATTGTGACGATTTCAATCAACGTCACAAAACATTGTTGCAGACACTTATAAAACAGGGCTATTCCTCCAAGCGCCTCCACTCAAAGTTTCTCAAATTTGGCGATACATATCGCATGCTGATAGCAAAATACGAACGTAGCGTGCAAGATCTATGGCGCTACGTTTCGTAACTTGTGTCTAATTCCGCTTAACCCGGGGCTAGGGGCCGTATGAACCCTTGTACTTCAAGATCCTCATGGTGCTCATATGAACAGCCACAATCAAAGCGTGACTGAGATACACCATTCTCTAGATAAAGACTTTAGAACGATTATTATGGATTAAGAATACTGATCAGCGATACGGATTTTATATTTTTGGAACATCATGATATCTTGTCGGCATCATTGAAAACTGTTGACCGCTTCTCTCTTGCAGGAAACTAGCCTATGTTTATGTATACTATGATTGTCTTTTTTGAATTTGGTGCTAATACTGTTACATGGATATGGAATAGGTCTTTGGATTATGGACGCAGATATTATTTAATGGACGACGGCTGAATTATGAATGACGGACTAGACGCTTGTATTAGAATACTTGATGACTCATAAAGAGGTTGTACGTATTTGTTTGCCAATAGGATACGTGAATATAATGATGCTAGTGATACGAGTTTAATATAATATTGATTTATGCAATATTGAATATGCATAGTTGGATAGTCATTAGAATATGCTTGATGTATTGACTCGTCCATATCTGATATGGCCATATGCTTTTGTCATTTTACCTGCATTTGTGCCTTTTGAAAGCGGTATTATACAGGTTTTGTTTAATGCATTTGAAAAAATCGACTTGTGAGCAAACAGCGCTTGTAATGTTGCTCGAAGTACTTTTCATTTGAATGAGCATATAGCGGTCGTATATATTATGCTTTTTGAGGCTAAAGTGCCCTTAGAATACTCGGTCTACAAAGCGGTTGTACGTATTGTCTGTCAATAGGATACGTGAATGTACTAATTCTAGTCATATGACTTGAATATTGAATTATGCAATTTTGAATATGCATAGCTAGATGCGCTGAAGAGCCATTAGAATACTGGGTGAGCTGAAGAGCCATTAGAATACTTGGTGAGCTGAAGAGCCATTAGAATACTTGGTGAGCTGAAGAGTCATTATAATATTTGGTGAGCTGAAGAGCCATTAGAATATTTGTGAGCTGAAAGCCATTAGAATACTTGGTGAGCTGAAGAGCCATTAGAATACTTGGTGAGCTGAAGAGCCGTTAGAATACTTGATGAGCTGAAGAGCCATTAGAATACATGGTGAGATGAAGAGGCATTAGAATACTTGGTGAGCTGAAGAGCCATTATAGTACTCGGTGAGCTGAAGAGCCATTAGAATACTTGGTGAGCTGAAGAGCCATTAGAATACTCGGTTGGAAAAATAACCTGTTTGGTAAATTGGGCATTGGATTGTTTCCATTGAGGATGTGAATGAACATGCTTGGTGTCGTGGAAAGATGTATAAAGTAATGGGATCTGTGATAACGCATGAAAGCGTATACATAAATTCGAGTAAAAGACCCTGTTAATATTTACCTTGATGTACATTTAATTGTTCTATTATGATCGAACATGGTTGAAGTTATGAAAGGAATGAGATTTGTGAACAGAAATAACGAATAAACACGGCTTGCACCGCATGACAATTCCAACTATATGTGTTGTTGAATGTGTTATTGCGTAAGGGTACAGGAGAAGTGCAGTTATTAACGCCTCATAATACACAATCTCGCGAAATGTTAATCTGTTACCAGCGGGGTACCGGATCATCCAGCGTAAACTGTTAACATATATTAGGAACTAAATTTTCAAACCTGAAATTGAACCCCTTATTATTGGAATTTTTTCACCAAATACTAAACGCAGCACTAATTATTCAAATAATGAAATAATAAAAATGACCGATTTTGACCAGGGAAGGGAGAGTAAGTATCCTTGATAAAGTACCCTTGATAAAGTACGCAGTAATTGGTTATATTACATTAAAAAATGTAAATTTTACATCAATAATTTGACGTTTATTTCCCGCAGAAGATCGACCCTCGGAAAAAATCGTTCGCCCAAATTGTTAATATAAATACTGTAATGTTATTTACAAAGTGAGTAGTATTTATAGCCAAGTATGAAACAGAAATAATTGTTACTATAGTGAAACCTATTAATACCGACCGTGCCTGGGACCAAATTATAGTATCGGTCTTGACAGAGTTCTGGCTTATCACGGTTTAAAGTAGCTTGCTTGCTAGGTTTCAATTTGTTACTGGAGGATGAGAATTATTTAATTTCCGGCCATCACAAGGTAACACAAATCAATTGACTGACTTATCGAACGCCTGTTATGGCGAGGGTCAGTCCTATATACCGTATAGAATGATTTAGATTTATCTGTATTCAGATTATTTCTTATTGTAATGAAGAAAGCATATATGCGGAAACTGTGGGGTCTTATACAAAGGAGGTTGGGATACAAATCACCACAGGATCACTTTTGCTTCTTGTGATGTTCTTAGAAACATGCAATCAGTATATTTGTCTGTGGGGTCACATGACTTTTGTCAGTACGCCCTCGTCGTTTTCCACCATCTTTTAATGCTACCATGGTCTCCATCGAATGCCTACGCACCAGACACGATATGCTATACTTCGCTTATAACCAACAATACTACGAACACGCAGATCCATTCAAAATATTTGGAAGAACTTGATATAATCTAATGCAGAGGGATAGAGAATAAGGACGAGAACATTTTCCATATCAATATTTCGCTAAGTTCAATTTCAGTCCGCGGATACATTCATTCACCTCGAAGTTATAAGGAAGTGGACAAAATATGAAATACTTCTCGACTCAATATCGCACTCCCTAATTATCATATATATATATCAGCGAAATCTATATAAAAATATTCATCGGCAAAACATTCAACGGCTACTAATTTGTTAGAATGTGTAATTGTGTTTTTTGTGGAATTTTTGTACTGATGGAAATTTGGAAATTGCCAAACATATAAAATCACTGAATTTCTTTGTATGTCGAATAATACTGATGGTTGGGAGAGCTACCACATACGTGCCTAAGTTCAAATAAATATTTGACGATTCCGCCGAGGAGGATCGAACAGGCAATCATGCCGAAAGCATCCAAAGTGCCTGCCCACGGAATTTCACGTCATCATAGCAAAAAAACAAATCGGTCAATGAAAACGTGCAGGCGACAGAGTTAAATCATTCCAACAGAGTAGGGAGTGGTCGGAATCACACTTGTAGGACTTAGACCGCTGTACAAGTGTGTTTCTCGGTACAACTGCCGTCCTGTGAAATACAAGCGTCTATTCTGTCATTTAATATTCAGCCGTCGTCTATTAAAGAATTTCCGCGTTCATAATCCTAAGCCCTAATTCATATAATAACATTAGCACCAAATTAAAAGGATAAATCATAGTATACATAAAACTATGCTAATTTCTTGCAAGAGTGAAGCGGTCAGCAGTTTTAAATGATGCCAGCAGGACACCATGATGTTCAAAAAATATCAAATATGTATCGCTGATCAGTATTCTTTATCCATATGATATACGTTGTAAAGTCGTTATCTAGATTATGATGTATCTTGATTGTGACTGTTCTTATGAACACTATGAGAATCCTGAAATACTTAGGTTCATACGGCCCCTAGTCCCGGGTAAGCGGGAGTAGACACAAGTTACGAAACGTACCGCCAAAAAACTTGTACGCTACGCTCGTATTTTGCTATCAACATGCGATATGTATCGCCAAATTTGAGAAACTTCAGGGATTTGAGGGACCAGTGAAAATATGAATAATTTACAAAACAAAACCGTGGAGAATTCCAAAATGATGTCTAAAGTTGTCCACAAGACCTTGAAAATGTTCGTCAGGAATAGTAACAATAGGGATGAATAGGCAAAGCTTGGTGGAATGATAAACTCACAGAATTCCAAAATGATATGTGTAGTACCTAAACTGAATGGCTAAGGACCAGGGGCAATATGAAAATGTGAGTTGATATTGTGAAAGAAGAAAATTATTTGACAGAAATACCAAAGAAATATACGTCGCATCGTTATGGTGGTTGATATCTGCCATGTCGTATCATCGTACTATCGCCCTATTTTTACTGGCGCGATGGTATGATGGTACGATGGTATGTACCATCGCATCGTACCATCGTATCATCGTGCCATCGTACCATCGTACCATCGCGCCAGTAAAAATAGGGCGATAGTACGATGATACATGACAGATATCAGCCACCATACATCGTAGAGACCTTAGGTTGTCCACATCGGTAGAACAAGAACGTGTGTTGGTATATACGAACAGAATAGATTCCAGAAAGGTCGATCTAAACTTGATCATCTTGATTGATTGATTGGAGAAAAGCCTGCGTTACAGTGAACACAAATATATTATTTAGTGAATTACGTAATTATTGAGTTTCGTGTTGTATCATGGAATATATTCGTGTCATTTATCATGACGTGCTTAGCTGTGTTCGCATAAACATAATAAATGGAAAACTAAACTGATTGGTTTAATGAAAATGTCACCAGTTCCGTGTCACTAAATGCAAGTGTGGATGAAAATAAACTCAGGGCATACAGATTGATTAAAAACTCATTTGAAATAGAAACTTCAGTCAAACAGTCATCGACGAAATGTCGAAGAAGTGGTTTGTCCAAATCCAAATGCGAGTTGGGCCTCTTCGCTTATAAACATGATAAAGGGGTAGATACGAAAACATTTCTGTAAGTCAACAAAAAAAATTCAATTGTATTGGTAAACTGGAATCAATCCTATTATCCACTGTACGCAAACATTAATAGAGCTACCCTTTAATGGAGCTCACTATATAAATCAAAACATTTGAAATCGAAATGAAGACGTATTGAAATGTACCATGTGTTTAATTACTGTGAGTTAGTGTGGTGAGATGTAAATAAGAATCGTACTACTACTACTACTACTACTACTACTACTGCAAGAGTGATATGATCTAGATGGGTAATTGAACAAATATTTTCTCTATAGAAAACAAATCCAATGCCTGGGCACCAGGTACGATATGCTAGACTTCGCTTAAGACCATAAATACTACGTACACGTATCACGTCATAGATCAAGTCAAATATTCGGAAGAACTTGATATAATCTAATGATATCCAAGGATAGAGGCACTGTCTTCAATGAATAGAAGTCTCCAG
>JAVTVY010055389.1:0-31549 GCA_036873755.1 Hanleya hanleyi
GTCATTGGGCTGACTGAGTATAGCCGGGTAATCAATGGCATCGTCGTCGGGTTCATGTAGTTGTTCATGGGGTTCAGCCATTGGCCCCGCGGCTTCATCACGGATTTTTTCTTCTTCTTCATCGTTCTGGCCCGTCATGTGTGTGTGTGGGTGGCTTCATGAGGTGACCCTGTCATTCCAGCCTCTGCGCATTCTATACATATAGTATTTTCTCCAGCCGCTTTTTTTTCATTAGGTTCATCTAGTGCGTGTTCGATAGCATGAGCCCATGCCAATTGGTGGGGTGATGGATCGTCGGGTATAAATAACTGGTCCACCAGAGGGCCTATTTTCTCCAAGGCTGACCACAGAGAGGGAGTTAGGAGGAAACTTCGAGCCGGCTCTTGGTAGCGTCCCACCCGTGGGTAGAGCGCAGTATGGTATACGTAGTTGGCCTTGTCCAGGTGGATCAGGTGTCCGTCTAACTCTCCGCTCAACACCCGTTTAAACTTAGTCCACCCATCACGCTGTAGTGTCACCGTATTCGATAAAGTCTCAGGGGACGCCCTCCAATCCCCGCCACTATCTTCCACCAGAGTCACATAATCTTCATAAACGTATAATCCCACCTGGTAAGGTGTAAGGGGGAGGATGGCTCGTAGGACGGATGACATGCTTGGTCCAAATGTCGAACGGTGAATGACACACACTCTGTCTGACCCTGGTATTTATAGTGTCAATACCACAGCGCCAGGGTGAATAGGGCACAGACTAGTATGAGGCCAACCAGCCGGTGCTGGTTGCGGCGTGAGCGCTCGTGGTCCATAGCCCGAGCATCAAGGATGGCTGTCATAGTCCAGTAGTGGTGAGTGATGGCACGCCTGTCCATCGAGTGCACTCTGTGGAGGACCGCTTCCGTGAACTCGTTCAGGATCTGGCGTCGTCCCTCGTTGTCGTCGCCATCTGCAAACATGGACCGGACCACTGCTCGGCAACCCGTGAATGAATTCACCACGGTGGCATACTGTAAAATGCGAGTCGCATGGGGCTGGATCTCCGCCATGGCTCTGTAGAAATGAAGGTGTGGGATCCAGAGGGACGTGTTTTATAGACCAGATGTAGCTCTACGGGTATAGTCCGTGATACGTACTATTCTGATGGGTTAGTCCAAAAAAAGGGAGCAACAACTGTGGGAGGTGGGTACAACCCACCTCCCACAAATGTGGGAGGTGGGTACAAATGTAGGAGGTGGGTACAAATGTGGGAGGTGGGTACAAATGTGGGAGGTGGGTACAAATGTGGGAGGTGGGTACAACCCACCTCCCACAAATGGGAGGTGTGGGTACAAATGTGGGAGGTGGGTACAACCCACCTCCCACAAATGTGGGAGGTGGGTACAAATGTGGGAGGTGGGTACAAATGTGGGAGGTGGGTACAACCCACCTCCCACAAATGTGGGAGGTGGGTACAAATGTGGGAGGTGGGTACAACCCACCTCCCACACATCACGCATGCGCACACCGCCCCATTTTACACACTTATGACGTCACACCAGGTTCTGCGCATGCGCAGTGAGACGCTATTGCGCCAATTTACCGTTTGTATACTACTCAATACTCCGCATAAATCCGCGTCGCCAATACGGAGCCAATGCGGAAATCAACTACACGTATTTTACGCGTAGTTTACGCGTAGATTCCGTGTGTCACGCGGAGATCTGATTTTTGACAGCATGATAATTATTCTTTCCTTTCTACCAACTGATACCTGTATTATCACCCAGCTGGACGTAGCCATTTCTCCAAACGAGGATATACCAATTGCTTGTCGATCGCACCTACGCGCCACTACAGAGTTAATTGTGCCCGGAATTGAATATCTGATTATTATCAGATCTGATTATTCCTTTATGACGATAAAATTTTACAAAAAACAAAAACGAGTAGGTCCTGGGTTTTTTCACCATTGTAAAATATCCATTGGAAGGGAACACTTTAACATGCATAAACTTTGGGTTGTGGGTCGAATTTGACACATTTTCATACATTTTGCAAAGTTTTTCAGTAAAGTTGAAGAAGGTTGAAGGATGATTGCACGTTATTCCTTTTCAGTTTCAATAGCTCACTTGTCTCCTGAAATAACGGCATGAGTATGCCCATTTATTACAGGGTTTTAAAGATTTTACATCTATTTATGGTCAAAGACATGCCTGTTTTAGCAGCACATCATTCACCTGTGGACCGCACACTAATACCGCTCAAGCCAATGCTCGGGGTCTTGTGGTCATGCCGTTCAAGATGACAACAAGAACAGCTAAATAAAAGCGTGGCTGGGGTACAAACCATCACAGGGATCACTTTTGTTTACCGTGAATGAACCTGTTATCCGAAAGTGGATTTGGATATCTATGACCTACTTTTGCGACCTAGAAACTTTGTGACGTTACTATCGGTTCCGATCAGGTGATCTTTAAGCATGCGCATGCACACACAATACCCGATAACTTGGCGCACAGTGTCAACGATCACTTCCGGTCACTTGACCGGAAAAAGGAAGTGACGTCACAAAGGTCAATCTCGAAAGTAGGTAAATAATCCCCCAAATCCACTTTTTCTACTACTCTCGTTTATACACCATGTACATGTTACAAAATAATGTGATATCCGCAAGCGCTATTAAGTCAGAACTTAGTCCAGCTTAACCAAGATCAGCTTGGTACGCTGCCATTTACTGGCGTTCTCCGATTATATGACTCTGGGGACTGAACTATTACAATTCTCATGCTGTGTACATACTGTCCTGAACCCCCGCTGTGAACATACCGTACTGAACTTTTATAATTCTCAGGCTGTGAATATACCACACAGTCACTGAACTATTATAAATCTCAGGCTGTGAATATACCATACTGAACTATTATAATCCTCAGGCTGTGAACATACCGTTCTGAGTTATTATAATTTTTAGGCTGTGAATATACCATACTGAACTATTATAATTTTTAGACTCTGAATATACACAATCAAGGTAAACCAAGATGGTAAATCATGGGAATACAATCTAGACGTAACGCTATGAAAACTTCGTGCGTAATGTTCGCCGATATTCTACGAGATTCCATAATAAGCCAATCACGACAATTTCTACCTTTTCTCTCTCACAATGATTGACGTTTAGTTCACGGAGATTAACATCTTCGCACGGCACAATCTTTTGATATTTTCTACTCCCTAACAAAGCCAGACTTTTCGGCGGGAGCAAAATCTTTGATCTTTACGGTTTACCACGCACACTGTCCGGAAATGATGCCATAGTTGGATACTGTTTCAGGATAATGTTTATATAATGTTTTACCCACGTGCTACCGCGTGTAATTAGGCCTACTGTGGGCGTGATTTTGAAATTGTTTCAACAAGCTAGCCACCTGATTGTCTAACAAATGTAGTTTCAAATTCGCATGAGATTTATATATGGCTGAAGTCAAATATATTCCAATGATATTATAACTGAGTTTACTGAGATTGTTAAAATACCATACTGAACTATTATAGTTTTTTGGCTGTGATCGTACCGTACTGAACTATTATGATTTCCAGGCTGTGAATATACCGTTCCCAACTATCACAATGTGTCTGAGCTAAACATGAAAAATATGCAGCATCTTACATATGGCTGTTTCAGCGAAACCTGGTACCTCTGACCGATAATATGGTATACGTGTATATTGTATACTATATCAACAATATATAACGATGAATATCAGAAAAACTGGTAGAAAAGTAGGGCGATTAAAGTAGGGCGATTTGTGTTCTAGGTTTATGGCCTGTGACCGTGCTAGTCTATTTAATATAATACTCGAGCTTCGTAGGCCTACATACATGACATACTGCTTGGCAGTTCATGTGACAACAACACGTTAAAGGTGGAGAGGCCCTCGCGGTGGCCGAGTGGTCTAAGGCGCTTCGCTGGGGACCGCTAGCCTCACACAGCTGAACCGGCATGGGTTCGAGCCCTGCTGGTCCATGTGTGGAAGTTTGTCAGTCACTTGCCGACGGGCGGTGGTTCACTCCGGGAGCCGGGTACTCCGACTTCCTCCACCAACCAAAATGACTGTTACCATATGAGTAAAACGAACTTGAGTGTGGCATTAAGGATAGCTGTCCCATTAGATGCAGTTTTTGCACCCCCCTGATGATTTGTCGTCTGTATCAATAAATATACAAGATAACCATAATAAACTATATATTTTATGAAAGCGTATAAAATCGTAGGGATTCCAAATATATGATTTGCATAACCGACGCTGCTACTGTGTAGAAAATATTCCAATTTTAAAAAATTAAAATGAAAACAATAGCGTCCATTTTTCAATTGAAATTTCATGACAACTGTTGGTCTTGTTTCATCTTTGATGGTATACCTTGATAGGAGACAATTCGATCTAGTAAAGTGTATCTCATTTTTTCTAATTTTTGCCCGGTTGTGTTTTTACAGCTATTTTACTAAAATAAATTGAAAAAAACGTACTATTTTACGGTCGTTTGTCTTAAAAGTTGAATAATCAAAAAACTAATCCGAACTTACAAAAAGTGAGATACGCTTTACTAGACCATCTTATAAGTAACAAGCATGCCAAATTTCAAAAGCCTAGCATGGATACTTTTCGAGAAATAAACGTTTAAATCTCGGATTTTGTAAAAAAAAATGAAAGGCTAGAAATCGGGCAAAATGTGTCCAGCTATACATCTGCTGAATTAATCCAAATTTTTTGCTTGAATGATATTGCCAAATACATTTTTAATCTATCTAATGGGACCTACTTTATTCTGGATAACTATTACACTAAGTTTTTTTTCATCAAGGGGGTTTAAAGTCCAATTTAAACTTAAAAACTTGCTAAAACTTGTTCAGCTGGGAATTGTTCACATCTGGCTGTGTAGATCACTTCACGGTGGGTGTCTGAGTAAAGTGTCACTGTTATAATTAGAAACAAAAATACGGATGTTTGCATGGTTTTGATCAGAAGGGTGTAGATTAATATAAATAAGTAGGACTAATAGATAATTAGCTTACCATAATGCTGCGGAAATGAGTTTTAGAAAGGGAAATTTAACAGACAAAAATAATAGTAGCCAAGCCCAAGCTAAGGCAATCTGTTTAATTGTTCCAGTGCCTCGGAAACTAAATTTTTAATCCTAATATTGACCCTAATTTTTAATCCTAATATTGACCAATTATGACCCTCTACGGGGACAGCTATCCTTAAGTCACCCCCCCCCCCCGTTAAAGGTTCAGCCTATCCGTCTACTGTATCTAAAAGTTAGTCATAGTTTTAACATAACCCAGCTGAACCAAAGAAAGACTTTTTATAGATCTTGTTTTTTTTCATGATTGTGCTAACTCTTTGTTCGATCTTACACAGTAAAAAAGAAAGACGCTTGACACGTTTATTCTAAAATACATGCGTTTTTTAAATAAGCGTATGCATACAAATAAAAAAATGTTGATGTTTTAAATGAAAAACACCCACATCTAAAGAAAAACCTCAACATATAACTGATAATCGCAAGTATTTTATTTCTTAAAACAAGAATGTTTTCGGGTCATTCTCACGGAAAGGCGCAATTCGTGTCACTCGACCCAAATTTTCTTCTAACCAGTCTTACGGCTGAAAAAATTCAGATTGTTCGTAGTATTCATTTAGTAGAGTACGAATAACTCATTGCAAGCACTCTCCCGATTGATTTTTTTAGGTAAATTTTCACCAGAACCCTCAATTTTGGGTAAAATAGACCTGTAACTGGCTGTAGTGACCTACTTGATACCACGATAAAGTTGCCCAAAATTCTTTTGTTCTATATTATTCTACCTTTTTGGCAACCAGCCGCATCTGTTCTTTCAATATATGAATATATTTTTTACAATGGCAGATTATCTTGTGAAAATGGCATGGGCAAAGGTCTGTAACTCGTTTTCGGGTCATTGGTGTTACTGTAACTGAAATCGGAGCCAAAAAGCGAACGCTTAAATTAGAAACAAAGATTTGCCACCAGGCGGCTTCTTTTCCAAGCGCGGGTAAACTTGAGATTCCATAAGAAGTGTTTTATGAAGTGTTTTCATACTATGCATGTGATCTGGAGAAAGAATTATAGCCATGACTGTACACGATACTTATGCATAGAAACTGTGGCAAACATCAAATAATTTGAATGCTATTTGTACTGTTGATATACTGGGTTACTCAGCTTTATCAATTGGAGTTTCGTGACAATTTGAAGTGTCAAATTGAGTGTCTATACGAGACTAAATTATTACGATCATATATGGTGATGCAAAGCTGCCTCATTTGGCAAGCTAATTTTTTCGTAATTCGGTAGTTGGATCCATTTATTCTTGACCGATGAAATTCTACTACGAATTTCTACCACACTGATATTCTCTCTCCTTCTAAAGTATCCATTGTATGATAGTCTGATTGACCTATTTGTTGGGTCTTGGAGGGTCTTTATGGGAGGTCCACTCCAGATATACTTGGTTTAATGGGAAGTCCACTGCAGATTTACTTGACAAATCCCATGCAGTGCTGCTAAATATAACTTTTGATTTATTCGATTAGTCAAATAACAATACTAGATGTACTTTGTACATTCAATTATTTATCACTCCACATATTGTTCATGAATCAGCATCAAACACTTGTACGTACCACTCAACGACACGTATACTCCGGCACCACCTTAAAACCAACACAAGCTGCTTTCATCCAGATGAACAGTAACTTGCCGGATAGATTAATCATACTATTTTAATGGTAATATGTTTATGGATGTATATATTACAGGCCAGTTTGCGTCGGCCAGATTTGCACGATAGCCAGTTCCATATCTTCATGTTGTCATTTTGTCTTCTACATATTTTTGTATCTATTTTTTTGTCCTTCGCCATTTGTGTTGAAAGGTCAGCTCTCAGTTTTAAGTTCCATTTCTAGGTTTAAAATGTTATGTTTGTTTGTCCAGGAGCCCTGGGTGTCGCCAATATATGATGGCCGTGTCGATCTAGCTGCACGTCAGTTCGAATGGCTTGTTTTGGATAATGGTTAACGATCTAGCCAGTTATCGTGCAGCAATTGGATTATTTGGCCGAATCTTCATCCGTACTGCCACATTTTGTATACAGATTTTGAACCTTCTCAAGCTATTAAGATGCACCCAGAATTTTCTGAAATCCATAACCTGGTTTTCATTTATTATTCTTGAATCTAATGTTACTAGTTTCGTATTGATCTCGATTCTCCTAATGCTTTCTGGTGACGTTGAATTAAATCCTGGTCCTGGGGGCTATAAACTCGCAATCGCTGATAATAATATATGTGGTCTTGTCGATAAAATAAACCTAGTGGAAGCTAATTTGGGGGAATTCGACATCATAGCTATCACTGAGAGTCATTTAACACCTCTCATCGACACTAAAAAAATATTGCTTTCTGGTTTCCAGGAACCTTTTCGGAAAGATCGCGACCAAGCATGGGGTGGGGTGTGCGTTTATATTTCTCAAAATATTTCCGCTATTCGTAGACACGAATATGAATCTCCATCTATAGAAATGGTATGGATCGAACTATATGACTCTCCCCACACTCTTCTGTGCACGATATATCGCCCACCAAATACACCTGTAGACAGATGGCAAACTCTGGCTGATAATATTGAAAATGTCCGTGATTCTAATCCAGGTAAAAACATCATAATCCTCGGTGACCTAAATGATGATCTTTTCAACCCTTCGAAGTATCAGTTGCGTGATCTTATAAATACTCTGGGTTTTAGCCAACTAATAACCGAAGCAACTCGTCCAGTGTCAAACACCCTGCTTGATCCCATTTTATGCAGGACTCTGCAGATTGTCACCGACAGTGGCGTTTTGGTTCCTTTTTGCAGTGATCATGCACCTACCTTCGTGCTACTTAAATCTCGTATCTCAAAGCCGAGATCATTTAGACGTCTAATTTGGAACTATGACAAAGCTGATTGGGACAAATTCAGAGCTATTCTATCTGATGTTGATTGGGATGATCTTAAAGACGAAAATGACATCGACCTCTGGTGTAATTGTGTCACTTCTAACTTAACCAGGGCAGCTGAGAAAGCTATTCCACATAAATATGTTTTTATACATCCAAACGATAAACCGTGGATCACCAACAAAATCAAACACGAGATGAAAATTCGAGACAAACTTTTCAAACGTTCGAGAAAATCCAAACTTGAAGGCGACATTTTGCTTTTTAAAAGACAAAGAAATTATGTCAATCTACTTGTTCATTCTGCGAAAGAAGAATTTAACAATAAAATAGGAGAGAAGATTGAGACTGGTCGAGTTGGTTCGAAATACTGGTGGAAATTGAGCAAATAATAACCCCAATTTTGATGGCATTCCCCCTCTAAAAAGAAGTGATGAATCATTTGCATATGAAACTATCGAGAAAGCCGAAATCTTAAATACCTATTTTACAAGTATTGCAAACGTTGATGATTCTAACGCCCAACTACCGCCTTTTTCTATGTACACAGCTAATGTTCTAGACTCCTTTCATGTCAGTACGAATGACGTTTTTGATATTTTATCTAATTTAGATACAACCAAAGCCATTGGGCCAGACAAAATAAGCCCGAAGTGTCTTTTTGAAGCAAAAAGTGTACTCTCCCCAATTTTGTCCCGTTTTTTCAATCACTCCTTGCAGACTTCCAAATTCCCAACTGACTGGAAAATTGCTAATGTCACCCCACTGTTTAAAAAGGGCGATCATCATATATCAGCCAATTATCGACCAATATCGCTCTTGAGTTGTCTAAGCAAGGTTATGGAGAGAGTGGTGTTCAAGCACTTGTATAATTATATTAGACACGATATAACACCGTGTCAGTCGGGATTCTTACCTTCGCATTCTACCGTGACGCAACTATTAGAACTGTACTTTGATATAACCAAAGCCCTCGATGATCAAAAAGAGATTGTTCTTTTATTTTTTGACATATCGAAAGCGTTCGACAGAGTCTGGCATCGTGGTTTGCTCCGTAAATTACGCCAATTTGGCATTACGGGCACTCTTTTGGCTTGGTTTGAAAGCTACTTACACGAACGTGTCCAGCGGGTTGTAATAAATGGCAAGGAATCAACTGTACTTCGTTTGCATGCGGGTGTCCCGCAAGGATCTGTTCTAGGTCCTCTGTTGTTCTTGCTGTTCATTAACGATTTGCCTGGTAATATTCTAAATAATATCCGCTTATTTGCCGATGATACTTGTTTATATATAATCTCTGATAATCTCTACGCTCAAATCCCCTCTATTAACCATGATCTGGATCTTATCTCCACGTGGGCTAGAACATGGCTTGTCGATTTTAATGCTACCAAAACGGTATCCCTCTTGGTATCTCTGAGACAAACGCCATCTTCCTTCCCCATATCTTTCGAAAACTCGACCATCAAACCGTCGCTTAATCACAAACATCTTGGTGTGACTTTTAACATCAGGGCCAGTTGGCATGATCATGTGGAAAACATAATAATTAAAGCGCAAAAAAAACTTTCCATATTCAAAGGTCTTAAGTATACATTAAATCGCAAATGCCTGGAAATTATGTATAAAAGCTTTATAAGACCGAGCCTGGAGTACGCGGACATTGTTTGGGACAATTTGGACCAAACGTCTGCAACAAGATTAGAAAATATACAGAAAGACGCTCTAAGGACGATAACGGGAATAACGCGTAGCGTCGGCTCTGAAACCCTATATGCGGAAGCTGGATTTGAGAAGCTCTCTAGGAGACGCCAAGTTCACAGACTTAATATGTTTTATCAGATTGTTAACGGGACGGCGCCTAGCACATTGCAGGAGCATCTTCCAATCATAAGTCACGTTCGCAATCCTTACAATATTCGCAACGCGAATCATATTACTCCATTTAGGTGCCGTACTGAACTATTTCGTGGTTCCTTTTTCCCTGCAACAGTCCGCGAATGGAATACACTTCCTGTAATTGTATCAAATTCCAAGAACCTATCTTTCTTTAAACGGAAATTACAGAACATGACACAAATATTTATCCCGCCGCCGTGGTACTATGTGTGTCCTAGAAAAGAAAATATTTTTCTATGTCGCCTGAGAAACGGATGCAGTAACCTAAAGCGACACTTATTTGATAACTTTTTATCAGATACCCCCAGGTGTAACTGTGGACACTCTAACGAGACCGTTGACCATTTTATTTCCATTGTCCCTCATCCAATGCCCAAAGAACACTTCTGCTCGCCGACCTTGTAGATATTTACATCTCCCAGGCGATCCCGAAAGCATCGATTTTATTATTTGGGGATCCCAATAAAGATATTCACGCTAATATACGAATACAAAAGTCACTAGGTAAATTTGTAACTGAATCTAAACGTTTCTAAATCCTGCTATTGCATCCCCTTTTTCGCAAATCAATCATTAAATGGCCATAATAACTGGCAATTTATTCGTGACCATCGATTACTCTTTTGTGATCACTCGATGTTACTTTTTTTTTGACACCCCGGGCTCTCTGACTCTTTGATATTTGAGTTTATATTTCTTTCGAACTGTATTTTGTTCATTCATTTATCTTATCTGATTCCCTTTGACTTTCGTATATGTATAAGTCTATATTATGCATTTGTCACTATGTATTTCCTGTACATTTACTGGGAGACGCACTAATAAGTTCGGCTTATTGCGCTCCTGTCGTCAAATAAACTATTTAAACCAAGTGTTTTATGAAACTCTTTTCAGTATTTCAGTCATTTCTAGCTCCAAATTTTCAGCGTACGTTTATTACCGGTCAATGGTGTTACGTGTCAGGGTCAACATGTAGTGGCTCCCGAGTAAAAATATTAACTGGTAACAAAGAAATGTGCGCATGAATTACAAAATCATTGTTCTTGGACCGTCATGACAATATACGAGGGAGCAACAATGAATTCCTTCCAAAATGTCAGTGGTGTTACCTGTCAGTGGTGTTACTATTTTCAGGGTAACACCATTGACAATTATGATGATTTTGCTCCAAATTTCAGTACAACTTGAATTTACCTTTCTTCCAAATAATACTACGTTAAGGAGTCTTGTCATATACGTGTTTTGCCCCTAGATCGCTTTCACTCACGGCTACATTTTTGCCTCTATGAACAAATTGGTCACTGTTGTTACACGAGGTCAATGGTGTTACTCGAGGTCACTGGTGTTACCGGGTTGTCACTGATGTTACATTTCAGTTAGATAACTATTTGAAGAAGAAGAAGCAGTTTTATCAGAAGGCTTTCCATATACCTGTTTTGTCCCTAAATATTCTTCACTTGCAACTGCATTTTTGCGTCTATGAACAAATTAATCAGTGGTACGTGTTACACGAGGTCAGTGGTGTTACCGGATTGTCAGTGGTGTTACGGATGCAAGAATGGTCTTGAAATTCAGAAACACTTGTTTAAGTTCTCCCATATTTTGAAAAAGAAACAAACTCGATTAGTTTAAAGTCAGCATCAAGAATAAATAGGTTTTATTATACAGAATCTACATGAATAGTTGATACATATGCGGTCCAATTGGCTGATTTTGGTGAGCTAAGTAGCATAATTAGGAAAATAAAAAGAAACTTGTTTTCCTAACTTCAATATTTTTTCATCATTAGTCATAGTTACATGCAATCTATTGCCTAGCATGTGTATATCTTCCTATTTCTGTTCTCTTAGTGCCCAATATACTGATCATTAACTCCACCGTTAAGTGTTACGAAAAGTTTATTGTTCAGAATGTCTGCATTTATTGTATGCATTATAAAGAGTTTTGTCAATGGGGAATCTGTTGAAATCAAATTCTGTAGTCATTGGTGATGTTGATTTTGACATATTTCCCCAAGTGAAATTGTGCCTTTCTGTGAGAATGACCCTTTCACGAGGCGTTTTTGTCTGTTGATATGATCATAATGTGCACAACAACGTTTCAGTAAAACGTTAGCGTCTTGCATGACCATAACACTCGTGACGTTTGACGCGTTTATATTTCAACCCGTGTGTTTTAACTGATGCGTCGTTAGTAGGTAACATTTTGTATAAAAACGCGCGCGTTTTCCCTCGACACCTTCGATAAGACATGTTTTAAAATTGGAGAAGAAAGTAGTCGCTTAAAACACTGCCGTCAATCACGTGACATGAAAATCGTCTA
Organism: Hanleya hanleyi; assembly: GCA_036873755.1. NCBI lineage: Eukaryota > Metazoa > Mollusca > Polyplacophora > Lepidopleurida > Hanleyidae > Hanleya > Hanleya hanleyi. Next base: position 12,221 of record JAVTVY010055389.1, read on the forward strand.
CAACAAAAACACATGTGTCATCTTCAGATGTTTAAATTTCACGGCCAGCGTTAATTCCGATGTCGTTTGTCGGTAACGTATACCACAAAAACCTTAGTGTTTTACAATGACATTAAGTTAAAACTATAACGATACCCTGAAAGATTTAAAACTGAACAGACCAATGATAATAGACCTACTACGATGGTTTGTTAATCACGTGATCTATCAGAAGTTCCATAAAACGGACGCGTTTATTCAGGCATGCAATTAAGTACAAATAAAGGTCAATGATTGGCGCCGTACGCGTTTATTAAATGTTAATGTTTTATGTGTATAAGCGCGTGCATTTATTAAATAGTAAGGTAATACATTCAGCACAATACAGCGTTAAACGGATGCGTTTATCACGGCATGGTGTTAGGTATGACGTAGGCTCATTTCTATTCCACGGGGTCCAGGCGCATATCGTCTGCTGGACTTTTTCGTCGCTGTCGGCATTTGGTGGAGAGAGAGTGACACCGCTATTCAAGAATTCTGGTAAGATCATCTTCTGAACTGACCTATTTCATTAGTAACTTCCGTCTGATACATTTTCGCAGATTCAGAACGCTAATTACATTCATTTTCATAGAGGTAATCCGAAATATAATGTTCGGTTTTGTTTCGTTGACGGCAGCAACAACAACGTAACTTAAACAACAACAACACCGGTAACAATATAGGTCTAACGTTTAATGCATACATGGCTGAGCAGTTCAAAATTATCTATGCTATACATTGTAGATGAATCTATAAATCCAAACGGTCTGTCATTCTCGTTTGTCACAAGTTTTCATCTTGTCACTATTTATTTGCCTTTTGTTTTGGCCTTCGAAATCGACAGATTTTCAAGACGCTAATGGCGGAGTCGGTAGTATGGCAGCCACGAATCACTTCCGTTGTTCCCTGTGCTTTTGTTGTTTGAAGGATGGAGCCAGTGATGCCACCATACTAGATTTTCTGGAGAAATCCACAGCCTTTGACAAAGGGAAGGGAAAGAAGACACAACCAATACTTACCATCAAGAAGGTAAAGCATTTTTTTTATCTCATTCACCTTATTGAACATCTAATAATATCTTCTGACAACTGCATTTCCTGTCGCTCAGAGGCTATACCAGCATGGTTTTTATAGTTCAAATTTTCATTTTGAAGATAAGCCCGTATTTCGTATACAATGTGCAAATGATCCTTTGAGAATTATCTCTTGTAGGCAGGAAATGGGATCATCTGTCGCTGAGTTTAGTCTATCAATAGGAATAAACGAGTTCCATGTTAAATCAAAAATTGACCCAATCGAGGTCTTAAATTCTCTCGAATTAAACCGTACAGTGATTTTACTGGTTATTCAAATGACAGGACAAAAATGCCAGAAAATAGTCTTGAGTGTTGTAAAATAAGAGAACTCTTTCGAATCTAGAAAGGAATTTTATCAATATTTAGTGAAAAGTGACATGGAAGTTATATATTTTATATATTCAGCAGGGTTTGTAGTTCCCACCGGTCCGCTAGTCCGAGACTAGAAAATTTTGGGCGAACCAGTGAACATTCCGATTCACCTGTGGACCAGTAGAATATTTTCATTACATTTATGAACCAGATTAGCTGACCAGTAAACTGTAGAGATAGGCTAGATGATCAAATTTACTGGTCTGCAAGACAAGTGAAAAAATTTCCGAATTTCGTACCCTGGTCAGAATCATTGAATCTTCCCGTTAATTTCATCTCACTCATCTCACTTGATGTCAGTTTCAGGGAGCAGTCTGTATTCTTCATGAACACTTTAACAGGAACATTTTTTTATGACTCATTTACAATTAAGATGACAAATTAGTCACTTCGAATATCAGGTCACTTGATCTTGTTCTTTGTTTTTGCATTAAGGAGAAAGTGGACAACGGAATACCCATTTTGAACAAATTAATATTTTGTTTATTCTTCTCATTGGTTTGTAGTAAAGCCGTCAAGCTTTATACACCTTTCATGACCTTCTTGGGCAGAGGCAGAATATTTCCCAGGGTTATATAAATGTGATGTTGTATACATTTGATCCCAGGAAAATGAAATTGATTTGTGATAATATAAATATGTCATAATTATACAGCTGTCTTTGGATTAATTTGTTCTTTTTCCTTCACATTGTTTCAGGGGATTGCTGAGGTGGACATTGTGAATGCAGTAGGTGGAAAACAACTCGACCCACCCCGTTTAGTCATGTTTATGACCAATGAAGTGAAAGTGCAGGAAATTGTAATAACAGCAGATAAAGGGATCATATATTGCGAAACTGATAACGTGAAAGAGGCAGTCCTTCACTGTGTGCTAGTGTATTACGCAATGGATCTCAGCAATCCTCGTATCTATTCGCAGCTCCTGGCACTATGCCAGGAACTTGATCTTGGTGATCCCTACACAGACCAGAAGTCTGCCAAGTACCTGAAATATTGGAAAGAAATTGAAAATGCCATGCAAAGATTAAATGTACAGGTCTCATAGTGTTGTGTGGGTTAGGGTTAGGCTAGAAACTCAAAGTTGATGGATACATAATTAAGCAGTTATTTCATTTATGAATTCATTTGATTTATGAATTAAGTCGTTTGATACAATATTATGTTGATTTGCATTGGAAATCTGACTCATCTTAGAATACAGTCTGTACCTGAAATATTGAAAAGAAATTGAAAATTTCCTGCAAGTATCAAATGTACAGGTCTCCTAGTGTTTAATACCTTGTACTAGTAATCCTAGAAAAGTCAAAGTTGATGGACATTTCATTAGGCAAGTATTTGAATCATGAATTCATTTGATTTATTAATCTATTCATTTCAGGCATTTGATACAACATTTTGAGGTGAAAATCTGGCTCTTCTTAGAATATAGTCTGTACCTGAAATATTGGAAAGAAATTAAATATGTCATGCAACTTAAGTATCAAATGTACATATGTCATGGTGTTGTGTGTGAACATTATGTTGCATTGATAACACTGTTGAGCTAGTAATGCTGGGAAAGTCAAAGTTGATGGATATTGCATTAAAGAGTTATTTGATTCAGGAATTCATTTGATTTATGAATTTATTAAGTAGTATGATGCAATAATTTACTGTGATATGCATTGGAAAGCTGGGGCCAATTTCACGAAGATCATACAACAATTTTTTTATCTTAAATTTTATTATTATTATCATTATTATTATTATTATTATTATAATGAGCGTATCGTAAACTTACGATACAAATTGGTGTACGACCTTTCATGAAAGTGGCCCCTGGAGTGGCTCTTCTTAGAATACTGTCTGTTTGGCGAAACCGAAGCCTTTGTCGCCTTGACATGAGAAAGATGTCCAAGCAGAACCAGTCTATAGGTAACAGGACTTGGCTAACTCAATTTGAGGGAAAAGTCACTCAATTGAGATTTCACTGAAGTCAGAATGAAACAGTAGAGTTCTCTGTTCACTGGACGTTTTTTAGAGTGTCAAATTACATAGCATTTATGTTTGAAACACAAAGTATTAGCTTCATGTACTACATCTGATTGTGTTGGTATTCTGATTATGTTGTTGGTATTCTGATTCTGTTGACCTGCATGTATGTCTATTATAAGTTCCCATCAATATTTTTTTTACAAATGTGTTGTACCAAACAAAATCAGACGTAGTACATGATGCAAATCTTTGTTTCAGTCGTAAATAGTATAAAATTTTGATGCTGTTGCACGTTTTTGACAAAGTCGGCAACAGTTTTGAATTAAAACACTGACATTAAACATATAAATACCTATGTTTTCCTACCTAAAACAGTAGCGACTTGCAAATAAACGCCAACATAAAATTAATAAACCTGTACGTTTTTAACATAAACGGTAGCATCAAAAGAATAAACCCTGGTGTTTTCATACCAAATCGTAAGCAATCGTAAGCTGTTGACATGTGCAGTTTACCATAAAACAGTAGCGTTTTGTTTTATAAACATGCGACATGTTTATTAAAAACGGATGACGTGTCTAATAAGTGTGTCTGGAGATAATCGCGTTGTGCGTTTTTGTTAATCACGGTGATGTTTTTAAATAAAAACACTAGTGCAAAACTTATCAATGCAAGTGTTTTCCAGCTGTGTCGATTCTCGAAAGAAATTATAAACACAGGCGTTTTAGTGGAAACGGTTGGTGTTTGTCATATAAGTGTTTCCGTTTTCAAAAAACGTAACTGTTTTACAGTAAAACGCCTTGACATGTTTATTAAGTGTGTCTGGCAAGTGTTTTTGAAGCGTCGAAATAAAAACGTCTTGTATTTACTGTGTAGCGAAACTGAATTCCATGCCCCATCAAGAGTTTTACGCAATTTTACATATTTTAGGAGTAGCAAACACCGAACAAATTTTCTCCTACCCAGGGAGTATGCACAGTTTTATTTGTCCATATTTGTCAAATGAGATGTGCAAAGAGCGTGATTCGGGGACTAACAGCCCACCAGCAGAATCCTGCCCTATGCAAATAAGAAATTGGGGAGATAGGTTAGAGGTGGGAAAATTTGACGTTTGGCGACTTTCTAAAAAGCAACCATGACTACACAGGAAAGCCTCTCTCGCCATCTCACATTCCGACTAGAATACGGAGGATTCTAAGAGTGTCATTCTACTATTGTGGTATATTTTCTGTCCTACACCCCTCTGGTTCAGTTAATTGCATGATACGAAAAAATAGCTTTACAGGATATTAGCTTGATGCATTATTTCTTTGTACATTCACAAATTATTATATAAACGATTACAACTTTTTTGTAATTTTATACACGTTATTATGACTTATTGGCCTGTCCCCATAACAGTTGTGCTGTCTACTTATGGATTATTATCTGTTAATTCCTACGAAGTAGGTTACAGATTGCAAATTGTCCGGTAATGATTGAGTGAGTCAGTGAGTCCATCCGAATCCTTTCGTCGGCAAAATAGGAAGAACCGTTGACATTAGAACCTTGATTTGTGGCATGAAGGTGCATTAGGGATTGTTACCAACAAGTTCTGAGCTGACCTACTTTTGATGAAAATTTCTGGTGATTTTTGATGAAAATCACTGGTGATTTTGACTTGGGCAGTGCCCATCTTAATGTAGGCAGGATTTCAACTGGGGGTGGGGATTTCCAAGAGTTCAGTTCGCGTCGGAGTCCTAATGCCTATTCTACTTCGTAGGTCCTGTGACGTTAGTCACACTGCTCATGTTTGAAGTATTTCCATAAAATGTGACAAAGCCTAAATCATCAACTGAAAAATCAGTCATTCATAGTCTTTTTTAACCGCATATAAGAAAAACATTTTTTAAATTTATTTTCCCTTTGTCTCCAAGGTAAATGTCAACACCGCTAACATTGCATATAAAGGCATGCATATAAGATGACAATTATTGTCAATTGGAACATATTTAGGCCTCTGGGAATATAAACAAAAGAACGGCCCTTGGCTTGTGAAATGGATAAACACAAAGAGGAATTTTAAATTTGGAAAATGTCCAATAAATGTTCATCTTCAAAAAGTCATATCTTTACACCGTTACCGTATTACAGCCATAAATCAGCGGACTATGCTGAATACATTTTCTTGGTTGACTGAAGGTATGCGACAGGATTCACCTCGGGTGATCTCGACAGGGAAACCTGAATACAACGGGATCAACTACGTTACCGTCAACTACGTTACTATTTGGTAACAGAGTTTGACATTTTCGTCAAAAATAACCAGAAATTTTCATCAAAAGTAGGTCAGCTCAGAACTTGTTGCTCCTAATGCGCCTTCATTCCAAAAATAAATAACGATCGCCGATTTAATTTTACAATTTTTTAACTAAACGAAACAGATTGAATAATAAAACTCCGTGGCAGTGATTCTGTATCCCTTAATCAAGGAATCAAAATGGATCAAGATTTGAAATGACAAGAAAAATTTAGACATACACATGTAATGTTTTTGTTTAAATTATATCCCAGTGTGATATATAGTCAATATTCAAGAAGTACAAAAAAACGAGAAGTACGTGCTCATATTTTCACATCATGATCAAAGTTACTTTATCTAGTTAAATTCTACCCAAAGAAAATAAATTAAGACCCTTTAAACATGCCGTCAATGCCAGATGTTGAGTTTTATACAGCTGTAGATCAGGGCTCTGGGTGCATATATCGTGTTTCCATACACTTGATGCACACAACAGCGGCAAAAACAAAGCCTCCTTGAACAACCTATCTTTATACAGGAAATTCTTAACTCAGAAAATACCATTCTCTCTCAAAAGAAAACAATTTACGCCAGGAAGGCCTTTTTTATTAAGCTAATTTTGTTAGGTAGGGGCCTACTTAAATTCAATAATTGTCACGAAATTTCTTTGGTTATATCTTAATTGCAACCATGTTTGTTCCTCATGCTTGAGGTATGTACATGTATAACACACTTTCATTTGAGAGTCCAGACATTCCACCATTCATGTGAATAAATTGTACTAAACATGGAATAATTAAATTCACACACCCATTTCTACAGTATCAGTACTATGTTACTATCTGTAGCAGTTGAAACCCAGTAAAACTTAAACAATTAAAACCAGTAAAGAAATTTGTCTGTTGAATAACAGAAAATATTTGAATGAGTAAACCACTAAACAACTTACATGATACCAACAAAATGTCCCAACACTAGCTGATAAATTCCTTGGGTGGCTTGCAGGATGGCTTTGTTTCACCCTCAGTAAACTTTTATCATTGTTGCTCACAGGCTAATCTGAAGGATGATACCAGATCTTTCTTTGTTCTGCTGGGTTATAATTTGCACCAGGCTGACTTAATTGGTTGATGTAGGATATTTCACCATCAGTGGCAATTTGACCTAAATTTGAAGCCTGATCTGTGATGAAATGTTTGGATGTGAAATAGGATACACGTTAAAGGCCACAGTTTACATATATCTATAACAATATACTGAATGCTGTCTATTAAGAATGGCAAGTTGGTAATAGCAGTGTAGATAAATGCACTAACAAATGATGGAAAATTAGCATTTCCTATTTCATTATTCCATCACGTTTTGTACTGTGTTATATATACAGTGAAACATACAGCCAAGGGTTCCCAATGGGCATGACAGTGCACTCGCTGAGCTATCAATAAAAAATAAAATTAAAATAATTTATAAATCAAATTTTCATCAGAATTCGGTCAGCTCAGAACTTGCTGGTAACAATGCCCTAATGCACGTTCGTGCCAAAAATCAAGGTTCTAATGTCAATGGTTCTCCTTATTTTGCCGACGAAAGGACTCGGATGGACTGACTGACTGCCTGACTGGCTCACTCATTACCGGACAATTTGCGATCTGTAGCCTACTTCGTAGGAACGAGAGATCCTGAAGGATCTTGGCGCCCACCATTGTCCAATAATTGTAAGCTAATGACAAGAGGATCTTTTTGTCCATTGTTACAAAGACGATTGTGTTGTAATTTTGTTTACAGAATTTCGAATCTGAGCGAAAAAGATCGAGAAAGAGACACTGGAAAACACCAAGATATAATCTTTCTAAGTTTCAGGAGTTTCGAGATATCTAGGAACTGAACTTATGTCAGTTTTTATAGTACAAGAGAAATTAGCAAAGTTAGTCTGAAAGTGAAAGTACATGTACGGAGGATCCTTCGTCTTCGTTTTGTAGTATTTTATTTTATTTATCTGTTTGCAGATGTCATCATTGGGTACTGGAAGCGAAAAAAATCTCTTTGACATTTTGGCATACTCAAGATTTTATAATTTGGAACGAATGCTAATTCTGTTCTGTTCACTCGACTAGTTTGAGATATCTCTTTTAAGATACCATACTCGAAAATAGTAAGATGGTACAATACTTAATACTGAAGGGATCAGGCCCGCGCAGTAATGATGAAACTTCGAATTTGAAAGTGTCTGAATCTTGATTATTTCTCTTGGATCGAAACATGCATTAGTTTACAGTTGTCGAGTTGTGACATTGTGTCACAAGAGTGACGTCCCTTCATGTAACTGACCCGCCGGGAGACGAAAGGGTGGGGCAGTTCACTTGCAACTTCATGGGCTAAAGAAAACTGATTTAAAATTTGAAGAAATACGTTTTAATTCCTAATTATTTCAACTCCTCGATATGGAAGGTGAAGATATGGATATTCTCTATAGTCAATATATAGAATGTGCCCCACCGTTTGATCCACCGACTCTTGTGATGCAACGTTACAACTCGGGAATACCGTATTAATTGGATTTTGGAATCGGACCGAAAAAGGTATCTTGCAAAACTAGGCCCCATGTGGAACCTGTGTACCAAATTTCAGAAAGATCCATGAAATATTCCTGAGAATTCAAGATAACAGTGTTTCAAGGGGAAATTCAAGATGGCCACCTGGCAGCCATATTGGAATTTCGAATCGGACCAAACAAGGTATCCTGCACAACTAGGTGACGAGGGGAACCTGTGTACCAAATTTGAAAAAGATCCATGCAGTAGTTCCTGAGAAATCGCGGTAACAATGTTTCATGGGGAAATCCAAGATGGCTGCCTGGTGGCCATATTGGATTTTCGAATCGAACCAGAAAAGGTTTCTTGCACAACTAGACCCCAAGGGGAACCTGTGTGCCAAATTTTAAAAAGATCCACGGGGTAGTTCCCGAGAAATCGCGGTAACAAGGCTTCATGGGGAAATCCAAGATGGCTGCCTGGTGGCCAAATTGGATTTTCGAATCGGACCAGAAAAGGTTTCTTGCACAACTAGACGCCAAGGGGAACCTGTGTACCGAATTTGAAAAAGATCCATGCAGTAGTTCCTGAGAAATCGCGGTAACAAGGTTTCATGGGGAAATCCAAGATGGCTGCCTGGTGGCCAAATTGGATTTTGGAATCGGACCAGAAAAGGTTTCTTGCACAACTAGACCCCAAGGGGAACCTGTGTACCGAATTTGAAAAAGATCCATGCAGTAGTTCCTGAGAAATCGCGGTAACAAGGTTTCATGGGGAAATCCAAGATGGCTGCCTGATGGCCATATTGGATTTTTGAATCGGACCAAAAAAGGTTTCTTGCACAACTAGACCCCAAGGGGAACCTGTGTACCAAATTTGAAAAAGATCCATGCAGTAGTTCCTGAGAAATCGCGGTAACAAGGTTTGATGTGGAAATCCAAGATGGCTGCCCGGTGGCCATATTGGATTTTCGAATCGGACCAGAAAAGGTTTCTTGCTCAACTAGAGCCCAAGGGGAAACGGTGTACCGAATTTGAAAAAGATCCATGCAGTAGTTCCTGAGAAATCGCGGTAACAAGGTTTCATGGGGAAATCCAAGATGGCTGCCTGGTGGCCAAATTGGATTTTGGAATCGGACCAGAAAAGGTTTCTTGCACAACTAGACCCCAAGGGGAACCTGTGTACCGAATTTGAAAAAGATCCATGCAGTAGTTCCTGAGAAATCGCGGTAACAAGGTTTCATGGGGAAATCCAAGATGGCTGCCTGATGGCCATATTGGATTTTCGAATCGGACCAGAAAAGGTTTCTTGCACAACTAGACCCCAAGGGGAACCTGTGTACCAAATTTGAAAAAGATCCATGCAGTAGTTCCTGAGAAATCGCAGTAACAAGGTTTCATGTGGAAATCCAAGATGGCTGCCCGGTGGCCATATTGGATTTTCGAATCGGACCAGAAAAGGTTTCTTGCACAACTAGAGTCCAAGGGGAAACGGTGTACCAAATTTGGAAAAGATCCATGCAGCAGTTCCTGAGAAATCGCGGTAACAAGTTTTTATGGGGAAATCCAAGATGGCTGCCGGGTGGCCATATTGGATTTTTGAATCGGACCAAAAAAGGTTTCTTGCACAACTAGACCCCAAGGGGAACGTGTGCACCAAATTTGAAAAAGATCCATGAGAAATCGCGGTAACAAGAATTGTTTACGGACGGACGGACTGACGACGGACGACGGACGACGGTCCACGGACGAAAAGTGATTTGAACAGCCCACCATCTGGTGATGGTGGGCTAAAAAACTCGAACAGTCGAAGAAATCCCCTCGACAAAAATACGGACAGTCTTATTTCAGCACATGAACACTTGTTCCTAAATATTCGCCTCTTTATACTTATATTTATCTCCTCTGCACCAATCATATTTGATTAACTACCATTCTAGTTTATTATGATATACAGACCAAAATGTGAAATCCAATACCACAAGAACAATCAACTTCATAACTGTAAAATTCGACAGAGTTTTGATAAATTTCTAACATGAACACGATTATGATGAAAACGAGATGATCTATGGAGTTGAATTTGACACAGGATCTGCCAAAATAAATCTAGAACATTATCTCATTCAGTTTCTTCCATAAAGTGATGTGTAAAACAGCACACGTGTCGACTCGGTGAGATCACATCATAAATGGGCACAGATGGCTCGTCAAAAATGAATTCCAGCCGGACAGGGTTACACACTGTGTTATTGGAAACTTAATTACAGGTAGGAAAATAAACCCGTTGTTTTCGTGAAAAGCAGAATTATCTCCCATGGGCTGAGAACTGAAAAGCTGATCAACCTGTACACAAAATATCTGACGTTAGTTATATGTTAGTGGACATCAGATACCAGAGGGTTATAAGAGTTTGTTGTCAAAGGGAGAAGTATCGCCACTTAATCTGGAGTGAAATAGCAACCTGTAGTTATCTTGAGAGATGCTAGGGCATCACAGTCTCTGATGTTATCTGATGTTATGTCTCTGTCCAGGGATAGTTCTGCCGAGAGTAGCCGCAGAGCACACTTGAAAGTGGAGGGGCTGAACTCCTATACCGGCCATGTTAAATGTTGGATAGGACTTCACCTACCATGAGCAATAGAAATTAATACATGCCTGTTACTCTGGGATAGAACAAGTCCTTTGGACTTTATTCCCGCCTCGATCATGCTATTTAACAATCCATTCTTGCCTAAATTTTCCATTTATGTAAAATTGATATGTAATATTGTATTTCCATGGTGAATAAATCTAATCTAATCTAATCTATAACATTGCGGTCCCAAACAGCCCTCTCACGTAGTATAGAACAAGGCTACACCGGAGCTAATGAATCGCATGTTATTTTCACGCGATTCATACGCACGACTCTTCAAAATGGTCTTGAAGAAGACGTTATGCGGGAACTGAAATCAATTTCGTGAAACTTTTGCTCACCGTGTGCGCTGAGACCACACGAGAGTTAGCCCCTGAGCTGACAGGCAATTGAGGCCGTTAGCTCAGCTGATATCTCTCGTGTGCGCCAGGCTTAAGGTGGCAGTAGGTGTACATTTGTGTTACAGCTCATTTACAGTACGCTGTATCCTGCAGTATCTACTGCTGTTTCGTAAGGGCTCTTTCCCCTACCAACTCTTCTCTAATATATACATACAGCTATGATGATCATGTTAAATGTGCATAAGAATATGTTTATTTCATCATTCACAAGTACTGAACAGTTAATTTTGCATCACATCTTATACATGGGATAATATGTGTAGTAAACACACTTTTAATGAGATATCCAGAAGTCTAAATAAATAGGCATTTGTTCAACACTGATCAGTGATTTCATACAATTTTATATTGGAATAGGGGAACTGGAAAGTACGATTAATCCACATTAGTGCAGCCGATAGGTGAAAGCATTGTGCACTTGATGATAAAAGCATGAAACTTGGCACAAAGGTAGACTATCTATACACTTAAATCTGGATATACGGCCATTTCAAATTTGGCCTATATGTCATGGCGGCCATTTTGCAAAATGGCCGCCTCCATTATTTATTGGCAACGGTGAAAGCATTGTGCACTTGATGATAAAAGCATTAAACTTGGCACAAAGGTAGACTATATCTATACAATTAAATCTGGATATACGGCCATCTCAAATTTGGCCTATATAGGTCATGGCGGTCATTTTGCAAAATGGCCGCCTCCATTATTTATTGGCAACGGTGAAACCATTGTGCACTTGATGATAAAAGCATGAAACTTAGCACAAAAGTAGACCATATCTATACAATTAAATCTGGATATATGGCCAGCTCACATTTGGCCTATATAGGTCATGGCGGCCATTTTGCAAAATGGGTGCCTTCATTATTCATTGGCAACGGTGAAAGCATTGTGCACTTGATGATAAAAGCAGGAAACGTGACACAAAGGTAGACCATATCTATACAATTAAATCTGGATAGGGCCATCTCAAATTTGGCCTATATAGGTCATGGCGGCCATTTTGCAAAATGGCACAAAGCACAAAGGTACACCATACAAAGAAAGACCATATCTATATAATTAAATTTGGATATAGGGACATCTCAAATTTGGCCTATATAGGTCATGGCGGCCATTTTGCAAAATGGCCAATGGCCGCCTCCATTATTCATTGGCAAGAAAGCATTGTGCAAGAAAGACACGTCCGAGATGAGCATGGTTGTCAACCTCAAGCGCTTCAACAAGGACCATCTCACTCCACTGCCATACTTACGCATGGAGTCCTTCCGGTCTATCCGGTCCGTACTCAAGCAAGGGGAATGGTTGACTTCTCTGGATTTAAGGGATGCATACCTTCATATCTCGATACATCCAGAGGACAGGAAGTACTTAAGATTCACGGTCGGCAAACGACGCTTCCAACTTCAAGTACTTTCGTTCAGCCTTTCTACTTCCTCTTGGATGTTTACTCGAGTGTTTACACCAGTGGCACTATTCCTGCACAGTCTAGGTATAAAGTACCACTTTTATATCAAGGACTCACTGCTAAGGAATGCCTGCAAAGAACAGTTAATCCAGGGCACACAGTTTGTCTTAAGGATACTGACATCTCTGGGATACATCCCACACGAAGAGAAGTCAGAACTGACTCCGCCGCAAAGGCGCAATATTCTGGGGCTGAACTACGATATGCTTTTAGCTCTCGCCAAACCCCCAGAAGATTGTTGGCAAAAGATAACAACGAAGATACCACGGTTCCTCAAGTTATCTCAAGCCAGGGCTTTACACTTTGCTGCGATAGTCGGCCTCTTGACGTCAACATAGTTCATAACATTTTGCTGCGATAGTCGGCCTCTTGACGTCAACACAGGACGTAACACCAAGAGGGCGACTGCAGCTTCGTCCCTTGATGATATATCTCAATCATCATTGGGTCGAAAGGCAGTTGAACAAGTGGATACCTGACACGCCTCTTGTCAAACAATGCCTCCAATGGTGGCTGGATTCACTCAACGTAATGCCGGTGTGTCCCTACTTCCGTTTCGCCCGTCACATCACCTGTTCACGGACGCATCCATGGAAGGATGGGGAGCCCACCTCGAGTCCATGTCGATATCCGGGTCATGGACAATCGAGGAACGCTCGTCCCATATAAACGTGTTGCAGTTTATGGCATTTGTCCTACATCAACAAGCAGGGGAGGGGACGAGATATCCGCAATTAAAAGACAAGCGGAAATCTTTTGCGGTCTGTGTTGGGACAACAACATATCAGTGTTGGCCAGGCATATCCTGGAAGTTCTGAATGTCGGGCTCGCTTTCACGACAGAATCAGATAATTCCCACACAGTGGCAACTTCACCCAGCCATAATAAAACAGATGGCTCATGTTTGAGAGATGCCACACATGGATCCGTTCGCCTCACGGCGCAACAATTGATTGCCCCTGTTCATGTCTCCGGTGCCGGATCCGTTGGCATACCCAGTGGACGCCCTATCGCAGGACTGGTCAGCCATGGTAGCATTTGTGTTCCCGCCTCCAGCTATCCTAGCTAAAGATCCACGAGCACATCTGTGTCGTATACCTAATTGTTCCGTGGCGGCCAGCAAGGCCGTGGTTCCCGGACTTACTAGATCTTCTGGTAGATGTACCGAGACGACTTCCGGTATGGCGCAACCTACTACGCCAATCCGGGACGTCAATATTCCACAGCCAGCCAAAGCTGTTCCACTACCACCTGTTCAATTGCTCAAAGGACACTTTGCTCAGGCGGAATTTTCTGCAGAAGTTGGGCGCCCAATGGTACAATCGATTCGACCGTCCTCTTCCGCTGTATACCAATCAAAGTGGGCAGCCTTTGATGTTTGGTGTGGAGAGAGGGATATCAATCCACCCAGAGCCACCATTCCTCAAGTAGCAGCGTTTATATTGTACCTTTTCCACTTTCCCCGCTAAGGTAGAACGTTACAGAGCAGCCATCGCTCAGTCTATTCTTCTGAGTACTGGGATTAATCCTTCGACTGATCCGAATTCGACTGCGCTTATCAAAGCGTTCAAGATTTCGGGTCAGTCAGTCACCCCGAAGTTGCCGAAGTGGGACTTAGCCCTGGTACTTTGTCGATTAGGGGAGGCACCCTTCGATCCAATATAGTCATGTTACCTTACAAAACCTCGTTTTTGTTGGCTCTCGCCTCGGCAGCTCGTGTGTCAGAGCTGCATGCGCTCGATAGGAGGAACGTCAGATACTCTAGGAACTGGAGCACAATCATTCTTTCAACACACCCTGAGTTCGTGGCCAAGAATCAACGATACCATATCTCGAGAGTTCACAATTCGTCTTATCTGATTTCCTTTCGCCCGGTCTTGAATCAGACATATTGATGTGTTCGGTTCGTGCACTTGTTTGTTATCTGAATCGTACTGAAAATCGTAGGGTGGGTAGGAGGCGCTTGTTTATCCCTTTCGATCCGAATATCAAACAAGAAATCAGCAAAAATACTATCTCCAGTTGGCTCAAAAATACGATTTGACTAGCGTACTCCACGGCTGCGGATAGGCAAGCCGCACTTGTAAACGTTTCTAGTCACGAGATTAGAGCACTAGCGGCATCATGGCATTGTGGACTAATAGAACAGTGACCGATATTATGAGGGCGGGCTACTGTAGGTCAAATACGACGTCTGCCTCATTCCACCTCCGTGACATGACGTTAGCATGTGACGACCTCTACTCCATCAGCCCCCTAGTAACAGCTCAGATGGTTTCTATGGGACCGAGGCCAGCAAGATAGCAAGATAAAGATCGGACGTACAGTTTTTATCCTGCTTGCTGGGGAGTCCATTTTCCTCTGGTTCCCTTTCAGAAAAAAACTTACCTCACTTTCAGTGATACCCATCCGCCTTCCCCTCGGAGATACACCACTTGATCGTGTAGCTCCGTGGAACAACAGGGAAGTATGGGTGTGAGCATGCGCGTGACTGGCAGGGGAGAGAACCGATTGTATAAAAGAACACGTTACATTATCAGATCCGCCATTTTGGATTTACCCACAGTTCTTTGCCGATAGAATATTTCGATGAACTTTTAAAGGCATGGTTTGTGATTAAACGGGACAGTTCATTCAAAAACGTTTCTAATCATAAGTTTTTGTCCATGAAATATGTCAAAGCTGCACATCATGGCCGCCATTTTGGAAAATGGACGCCATGACCTACATAGGATAAATCCTGTGATGGCCCTATATCCAATTTTTTTTTTCGTATGGTCTTAGTCTATCAACAAGTTTCATGCTTTTATCATGAAATGCACAATACTTTTGTATCATTCACCTATCGGCTGCACTGGACCCTGCATCTAGACTGGAGAACATGGCAGCTCTGAAATACCTGAGCATGTAAATTCACAGGGAAACTAGAGGTACAAGTAATATCACAAGTTCATGAGAGATGAAGTGTGAAAGACAGACTTACACTAGCCAGGGGGCAAAGGCCATCACCAGGCCACTTATAGTGCATGTAGACTGGTTGTCTCCCTTTGTCTTTGAGTTCATGCAGATTCCATTCAGAATTACACTGATTATCATGGGGAAAAAACAGCGGTCATCACGAAAATTATGATGAAGTAGACGAGGACAGACTTTTGCTTACCATCGTTAACTTTGCAAAGTATGATTTCTTTTTCTGTGTATAAAAGACTTCTTCTTTGGAAAGTGAAACGGTGGTAGCAAGTTCTGGTAATATGGTACATATTCCTGCGAAGTAGGCTCTCATTTGCAAATTGTCCGGTAATGAAGGAGTCTATCCGAATCCTTTTTCCGGCAAAATAAGCAGAACCGCTGACATTAGAACCTTGATTTTTGGCATGAACGTGAATTAGGGGACTGTTACCAGCAAGTTCTGAGCTGACCTACTTTTGATGAAAATTTTACCTACCTAATTTTACCTATAAACCTCGTAATTGGCAAAAATTAAACATTTATAAACAATGTTTCTATTTGTTACCAAATCAAACCTGTTTCAATTATGCCATTCAATCTCCGTCAGGAAGATGATACAACGTAGAAAACGGAAGTTTAAAACTAAAAGTTAGCTCCCCTAGCGGAGAGTTTTCCGCCCCTAGGAGAGCTCTCCCACCTCATTCCAGCAGGATTACTATATAGGCTCAGTCCAAGCCATACTCGCCCTCTATTCTCATTATAATTACCGAGACCTGTAGTGTTTAAGGCCGGCATGAGGGGACGGAGGGAGGGTCAATCAAATTGAAACAGGTTTGATTTGGTAACAAATAGAAATATTGTTTATAAATGTTTAATATTTGTAGCCCAAATCGTAAACCTGTTTCAATTATGCCACAGTACCAACATATGGAGGCGGGAATCTCGGCCTCGTGGTAACTCCCATAGTAGACTAGTAATCGCTGGAACGACACAGACATGGGTATAAATTTGAGACATTATTACTCATCAAGTTAACCCTGGTCTCAGACTCATAGGGTAATTGAAGGAATTGATACAGTTTTACTTATCTGAGTGTCTCCATCCATGTAACTGTGCTTGTGATGTGGTACACATTTCCACCAAGTCGCAGGAAACCCGGGCACCCTAGGCAACAAGAAGGTCCTCTTGGTAGACTCGGTATGACTAGGGGGAATCTCCGTCACAGCCATTGCATACAGGGAGATCCTTGATCCAACCGTAAGTAAAGGGGAACGCGGTGCCCAAAACTTGGAAGGTACCAAGTCCACACCACTCTCAGACCGCAAGCTTCTTGAGGACAACTCACCATACTTGGAGTGATGAATTTAGATGCGTTGGAATTGCCATGCTTGCTCCCTGGGTGAGCTGCGCACTCTTCAACTCTCTGTACTTTCTTCACTACTGTTGACACTAGGCCTGGAGCGGGTGTCTTGTGAGTTGAGGCACAGGTGACCCAGCTGAGACATCTAGAAGGAAGTCAGTTTCTGAAGAACAGAAGCAAATTTCAGTTAGGAGTAAACCCTATCCTGGTGTTAGGCCTTCATTGGTGATTATAGAATCCACGGCCGGTCAACTGACTTATTTCTACCTTCTGAGATGCCTCTTATCATATAATATATGTAATAATAATAATATGACTGAGATGAGATGAGATGAGATGATACAGCAAGATGGCTGTCTTGCTGCGATGGTGACAATTTTGCCGCCCCCCCCCTCTTTTCTGAAATTACTCACAACGTGCTGGGTAGCCACAGTGGCCCAAGCGTGGTCACACTATTGATTGCACTGTCATATCCCTCAGACAGATATTAGTGAACGTGGAGTTAATTGTTCAGGCAGAAGACAGGGCAATGTCATGAAGGGGTCAGTTCTTCCATACATGCCATGACGCAGCGATGGCACGAATCACATTAGAAGAAGCAGAAGACAGTAGTGGGGCGTCAATGGTAGATCTACCTTCTGCCAATTGATAAGACTATTTTATGGTCTTCTTCAACTACGCGGCTTTTTTAAATGACAAGCCTTGCTGACAGGCGAAGGGACAGAATAACCGTAGCCGAGAGCCGCGAACGGATCGGAACGAGTAAGATAGTGGCGGATGGCTCGAACAGGACATAGCAGAAGATCGTCCTCGAGGCCATGTACAAAGTCTGACAACGCAGGACTAGAGTACGACGTTGAGCGCACGGACCTGAACGAACAGACTCATTTTGGCGATAAATTCAGGAATGGGCCGAAAAGAAATGCAAGACCGATCCGCTGTCCAGGTCATAGAAGATCTTTCAAGAGCATGAAGTACAGACAGTCTGGACGCCAAAGCAAACGCCGCCACGACGGCCGTCTTATAAGACACAGTTTTTATAGACGCGGACTCTAAGGGTTCAAAAGGTGGTATAATCAGAGCACACAGAACCACACCGATATCCCATTTCGGTAACAGTTGGCGAGTACAACGCGACTGTAATGCGAAGGCGTGAATAAGAGCAGAGATATTATCGTTAAGGCTAATGTCGAAACCCAAGGTAAGACGTAACACCCTATTCAATTCATGCCAGAGCAGATCGATAGCCTTCCATGGTGCTAATATGAAACTCCCTATCCTGGTGAAGGTGAAGGAGGAAGTCAATTACGAGGGAAATAGAGTCGGGAACGATATCACGTCCTCGGCACCAGGACAAATATAGGAACGTAGTGAGTAAGATCCTACATATAATAAACAACCTTAAGGTTGATGACAGAACCATAATATCAAAGTCTAACCATTGGTGTAACGGTCAATACAGGAATAAAGTACTTGATGGAGAAAGTCGGAAAAAAAACTGTCCCACAAGTACACCACGAAGACATTGTGTTGATTAAGCACAATCCTAAGGTAAATGGATCTCAACACAATGTTAGTGTGATAAAGTCAACATGGCTCTGTGTTAACAACACTGTGCTGAATTCAATTAAAGGCGACTAGTCCGTCATTCACAATCCCGCCGTCGACCTCAGAGAATATCCACATCCATAATCCAAAGACCTATTCCATATAACAGCATTTGACCAAATACTGCTGATTTCAATACAATTTTGATATTCTGAACACCAGACTGGAAACAACAAGGTCTGAACAGAACTCTCTTCGTTTTACAAGTGGAAGGTTGAAGCCAAACGAACGGACTTCCCCTCCCGCCGATGACCGACGATGAAGAATCCAAGGAAGTGGCGATGAATGGATATAAAATATGCATCTCGCAAATGAAGAAATGACGTGACAAACGGCGTTATGGCGTACCAGAAACGTCTAACCGATGTAATAGAACGACGCACAGGTGTATGAAAGACACATGACGGCGTAATGAACATGTCGTCAAGGTGTAATAGGAAAGCGTAATGTGAAAAATGCGAGAAACGTTGTATATGATAAACAACGTAGTGATTTCCTCATTCACAACAACTTAATGTATAAACATGCTCATAATGGAGCAGGATACAAACTTATAAAAGTACACGACGTAACAGAAGGGCGTTGCAAACAGTAACCCTGAAGTCGATTGTAATAATTTTCCTTCTCTTTAAACGCAGTAGAGATGAAC